>CM033477.1:142063257-142109185 GCA_019447015.1 Hymenochirus boettgeri | reverse complement strand
ATATTATATAGTATCCCTGTACCAACCAGAACTACAGTATATGTATTAATACCAGTAATTCTTAATATTATATAGTATCCCCGTACCAACCAGAACTACAGTATATGTATTAATACCAGTAATTCTCAATATTATATAATATCCCTGTACCAACCAGAACTACAGTATATGTATTAATACCAGTAATTCTCAATATTATATAGTATCCCCGGTAACCCAGGGGTGAAGACCATTATGTCGCCTTCTATAATGTGCTATAATCAAAGGGTAATTTCAGTTTCTAAATGATCTGAAATTCACAAGCATTGGTGTAGAGGAAACAGCCATGTTGTAATTGATAAAATGGAATGCCATAGAAAGGGGTGGACAGACCCCTGTCCTCACAAAAGGAACATGACATAACTAGAAGTGGTGGGACCCATAGTTTAAAAACGGGAAATCAAAAGCCGGACGGAATAAAAAGGGACACCCTGAGAATCCAAACACTCCCTTGAAATACACTAGTTGTAGTTAAAAGCACGTCAGGTAAATTCTGACACTTAGTTTACGAAGTTCAAAATGAACTGTGGAATGTAAGTTAGCCTTTAAAATAGTCCCTTTCATCTACTTTCATCTTTGTATACTCTCTATGATCTTTAAAAAACACAATTTTCAAACTTTCCTCTGTTTATTTTGTTGTAAACGTTTGTCAACCTAACGAGAGAACTCAAACCTCTCATATTGAATCCCGTCCTGTGGCGTCTTATTCTCCTCATAGAGCTAGTTTCTGATGACAGTCATTTTCAATTCTTATGGAAGAAATTTAAAACACCTTGTTGTGGCTAAAGCCCGAATATCAAATTTTAATAAAAAATCCAACTCTTTGCACGTGAGGGGGGCGTAGGTGTAATGTTGCCTGCAGAAAGGCTGTGAATGAAGGGTCTAGGGCTCTGTTAGAGCGGTAATAATTATTATTTTAAAGGAAGTAAATTAATGCGGTATTTTTCACATTTGCAAGTGGTACTGGACAGGTTGAGGTTTTTTTTCCTTTGGCATTTTTCATACTCAGGCGACATCGGAAATTCCTCAAATTGCTTTCCAATTCCCCAACCGCGTTAAAACGATAAGTGCAAAAAACTGGTTCAACCAAACAACCTAGCCTGTCTCTAAGTTAAAGCAAATTCAAGAATGGTAAAGTCATTTCGTCAAAAAGAAATATCTGATGTGAGTGAATGTAATCTTTACATCTGGAATTAAGGGGTTAGTCTTGCGGACATTACTATGTTCAGAGATTTCGGCTTGGAGGATTATTTACTTGTAACGTTTCTTGAAGGTGTCTTGCTTGATGGACTGAAACTTAAGGGACGTTGCATGAATGATCAGACATGCAGCATCAATCAATTCATGCAACGTCCCTTAAGTTATCCTCAAGCAGAGAACCTTCAAAGAGAAAACGTTACAAGTAAATAATCATCCAAGCGAAATCTTGAACATTATGTAATGTCACGCAAGGAGCTAACCCTTATTCCAGATGTAAAGAGGAACATTCACGCACCATCAGATATTTCTATGTTGACGAAATGACATTTACCATTCTTGTTTGCTTTACATTGAGACAGGCAGGTTCGTTGTTGGTTGAACCAGTTTTTGCACTGTATCGTGTTTAACGCGGTTGGGGAATAGAAAGCTTTAGGAATTACCGAGGGTGCCTGAGTAGTGAAATGCCAGACAGGAAAAAAAACCTCAACCTGTCCATTTAAACACATTGCAAATGTGAAAAAATACCATTAACTTTACTTCCTTTAAAAATAATAAGAGGTTATGTACAGCGCTAACAGGAGCCCTAGTAGACCTTCAATTCACAGCCTTCTGTAGAGCAACATTCACACCTAATCCCCCTAACTGTGCAAAGAGTGGATTTTTATTAAAAGTGATATTTCGGGCTTTTAGCACAAAACAGGTGTTTTATTTTTCTTCCATAAGAATTGAAAAATGAGTCATCATGGAATATAGCTCTATAAGGAGAAATAAAGACGCCAGGACAGGATTCAATTATGAGAGGTTTGAGTTCTGTAAGGTTGACAAACGTTTACAAACCAAAAAAATAAAGACAGAGAAAGTTTGAAATTGTGTATTAAAGATCAGAGAGAGTATCAAGAGATGAAAGTAGGATGAAGGGAAATATTTTAAGGTAACTTACATTCCACAGGTTTTGAACTTCTTAAAACTTGAAGTGCAGAATTTACCTGACGTGCTTTTCACTACAACTAGTGTATTTCAAGGGAGTGTTGGGATTTAGGGTGTCCTTTTTATTCCTTCCGGGCTGTTTTGATTTCTCTTTTTAATAAAATATGGTCACACCACTTCTATTGTCATGTTCCCTTTTGTGATGACAGAGGGTCTGTCCACGCCCTTTCTATGGCATTCATTTTATCAATATATCACATGGCTGTTCCTCTACACAAGCCTTTGTGAATTTCAGATCATTAGAAACTGAAATTACCTTTGATTTCTAGCACATTATAGAAGCCCTCAGAATGGTCTTCACCCCTGGGTTACCTCGGATCAATGTCATCTGTACTTGAAAGAATGAATTATTGGTCCAGTTGGCCTCGTCCATTGGTCAGGGCCTGAGCAAATAAGAACCCTCTTTGCATAAAGCTCATCTTTCATTGGACAAGGTGGGGGCAGAGCTAGGCCGACCAAGCACTTCCAGAAGTGGAAGACCCTAGCGTTTAAGGCCTCGCCATGGATATTTAATGTTGTCCATTTCTTTTCTGCTTAAGTGAAGTACATTATTACAGTCCAGGGCAGGTGGGGTGGTTGCTCTCCTGAGTATCAACCTTAATAAAAATATCCGTAACCATAACTGTACATATATACAGTTATGTCCGTGTGGAGGTTATTGTCTTGGGAGGTAGAGATGACCGAACTTCCTGAAGGTCGGTGTTTCCGAACTATAGAACTTTAGTAAAGTTCTATAGTTCAGAAACATTCCATTAAGTCAATGGGGGGAAAGTTTGAAAAGTCTAAAAAAAGCACAGATAAATAACAATGGTAACTTACTGTAAATGGCTGGGAAATGGTCTGGGGAACATGTCACTATCACCCAAAACTGTTAACACTAACTTCCCACGATCGGCAATTGTCGGGTTTTCAGATGCTTCATTCGAGGTTAATGGCAATTCGAGGGTTACTAATAAATACATTTGAGGGTTACCACAAATCTTACGATACATTCGGGGGTTACCAAAAATGAACAATACACTTGAGGGTTACCGAACGTAACATTCAAGGATTATCGCTGAAATGGAGCATTCGAGGGTTATCACTAAAATAGTACATTCAAGGGATTATCACCGAAATGCCACATTCGAGGGTTATGCCGAAATGCCACATCGAGGGTTATCGCCGAAATGTTCCATTTGGGTAATGGTAGATATACTTGTTGGTTGGGTGGTGATGGTTTTTTTAATAAAAATATCATATGTGAGCTCACAATATAGTTGCATCATATAGAGCTTTACATATGTTACTTCGACATGTAAATAACACCATTTCCTTTAGAACACTTCAGGGAGGTTCAATAAAAGTTCTTCAGGGTTATTCAACAAAGTTCATATCATTTAAATGGTGCTAATTTTGCCCAACCAATCAGATCTTATTTACATTTGAAAGCTAACATCTGATTGGTTGGGGCAAAAATTAGCACCATTTTAAACGATAAGAACTTATTGAATAACCCTGTTTGTTTTCATGGTTTTAAACAAGTGTTGAGATGTCCTTGAGGATGCGTGATCTTGCCCGGGGATTTGGTTTCTGTCTTTGAAAACGCACAGAATATGACTTTGAATTTCATACCTATGTTTGTTGCAGAACGCTAACAGATATTTGTCTTTAGGAAAAAGAAAACAAAAATTCGCTAAAATTTAAGGGACAGTCTCTGAAATAACTGAAATAAATCCCCAGTCCCAAACACGGAATCCATATAGACATATGTCTTTTTCGTTCCATGTAGGTTAAAAAAATTGTAATCTGTTAACTAAAAGGTCATTTTTTTTCCTATATGGGTTAAAAGGGACTGATTTACCGAGAAGCGCAATCATGGCCTCTCTGCAATCTAAATATACCGGTACCGGTTGCTGGGTAAATCGCAAACTTACATTACCTTTGCGAATTCTACCTCCAGCCCATTTGTTAGATTAGAAAGTGTCTGTGATACTCCTGCTGCCGCTGCAAAGAAGGACTTAAAGTTGCGCTAACTGATATTTAATCGTTACACAAGCCGTTAATCTCTGAAAAATAGCCAGCTGGATAGATGTGTCCGAAAGTTTCTTAAGAAACCATTTTTAGACCGTTACACAGACCAATGACTGTATTAGGGCTGAGTAACACCATAAGACTTTTTGGCCACCGAACGATTGTGCGTGTGTCGGCTTGGTCGGCCGGAAATATCACATGGGGGGTGGGGACAGCCGTGCTCGGTCCTGTCGGTAAAAACGGCAATCGTGCGGTCCCAATGTATGTGACATTCCCCAACCCAAATTGCTGTGACCCACAGTCATTTGCCCCTGCAGAGTGCTCGCTAGTAGCGAACATTTGGTCGCGACAAAAGGTCCCACTGTGTACCCACCTTTAGAGTTGCAGCCCAACCAATAGGTTGCACATCCAATATCCATGAACTACATAAGAATGGTTGTTTCTTGTATTCGGTTACTGGGCCTAAATAAAGCAAACCTTATTTTTCACTGGCCTACTCTTTCATCAATAAGAATTTATAGCCTTTGCAAAAAAGATCGTGCAGTGCTCGGCTTTTACCGGCTGTGCTAATACAGCCATGCTATGATTGTATCTTTCCTTTTTGCAAAAAAAGCTGCGATTAGAGCGTGGAGCGGGGTGAATAAACAGTAAATAAGCAGCTGGCTACCAGGTGGCTATCTGAAATGAAAGGATGTTTTGCCCCGAATAAATAATGATGTCCAAACTCGCAATTCAACGTTAAATAAAACCTTAATATGTAAAACGATTCTGCTTCTTTATGTGGATTTGATTCAGCCATTTTATTCACTTATTGGTTCCGTTCAGTATTTTGTTTGGCACAAAGAGGTCTGAGCGTTAATTAGATCTTGCTAATTTTATGTTAAGCTCCCCGTGTTCAGGAAATCCCAGCGCTGCCTGGCGCAGTGCCTAGTATTTATCCAGGGAGTCGGCATGATGCACAGCTGTAAATTTACGATTAGTCCCTATTTAGACAAAATAATGATTTTTCTATTATGGGGGGGGGGGAATGCAGCAGGGAGAAATGGGCAGATCTTATGCTACAGGGAATTTAATTTGATGGGTGAATTATTAATTATAAATAATGTATATGCGTTTGAAAGCTGGTCCAGTTATTATTTTTCGTGGTCTAGCAGGTATGGTGTCTATGGGACTGGAAACAGTGACTGTATTAATTAACCAAGTTGTTAAATATTATTATTATTAGTTCATTCATCTTGGTCACAATGACCTGTGACTCTAACAAGGAATGAATAGTCAGTTAAGCCATAGAGTAGACCATGTAACCAAACAGCAAACTGGAAAAAAGTAAAACTAAAAACTATAACTTTGGATAATTCAATCCTGGCGGTGGGCCTTAATAACAGTGTAAGGGGTGCATTATCCCTGATAAAATGAAGTTAAGGGGGATGCTCACAAGTTAATGGGACATGCCAATTAAATCCCCATCTTCTATTCGGAAACTCCTCCGTGCTGGTCCCCTGCCTTGGCCAACAGAGATGCAAACTTTAATATGTGAACAGGGGTTGTGACAACCAGGGGAGATAGGGGAGCAACTTAGGGGGGCCACGGGGGCCCCATCTTCTTATTTTTCCTATGACAGATATAGCCTCCTCCCACGAAAAACTGTGGGGTGAAGCACGGATAGGGGCCCCACACAGTGTTTGGCAGGGGGGCCCAGTGATTGATAGTTAACACCACTAGCGTGGAAAACTGTTTACATTCACCACCTGATCAGGGGGTCTCTTCGTCCCTCAAATGTTACAGTAACACCGAAAGGTGCGTAATGTAAGGGACAGTACTTGCACAGTAAGCACACAAGTCATGGTTCCGGGTCCGACTCGGAGCCCTCGGTTTCCGAAATATGAATGTTTCATCCAAACTGGGCGGATCGCTCAGATTTCGGGATCTGACCGATTTTGAGGGTTACGAATGTACGAGGTTATTTTGGGAAACCCTGGAAAAATAACCTCGAATATCTGATAATGGAAAATGGAAAGAAACTTCTGAGTTGTCCATCTCTAGTCATGGTGCAGCACAATCTTAATGACACTGAATGAAATATTTAATGATGACATCAAAAGCTTTTCACCTCAAATGAGTAAGGGAAACCATAGATTGTGCCACAAGAACTGGCCCAGGAGACACAATACATCACTTTATAGATATCAAGACAAATCCGTTTGTACAATTACACAAGTTTGAAATTTAAAGGGAAGACGTGTACATTTTACTGGAAAATATTTTACCTTGGGAATCTATTTGTAACTCAACTACATGGTTTGTACTATTAGTCCACCGAACACAGTGAGAAACCTGAGATGTCAGCTTCATTACTGAATGAATTGATTTTTCATTATTATTATTTATATGTAGGAACCTAGTTTGTGTAACATTCATATATTGAATAAACAATATTTTCTACTAAAATTCCCTTTAAAACCGAGTTATCGGTTAATGCGCCTGATGTCATGAAGAACCTAGGAGAAGTTGGCTTATTTTTCAGGCTATTTTTGAAATCTGCAGCTGTCATGTGTCACGGTATTAGTAACATTTCTGAATGAACGCAGACAGGAAAGTTTCACCAATCACTGAAATAACTAAAGCTGCTGGAGCTTCCTGTGCTTATACACTGGACGACGATCATCAATATTAACTTCTGGGTTTTTCAAATTTCTCAAATGTAAATGTACATTAGCTGAGATGTATTTGGACGTAGAAAACAAACGCACAGACAGACATTGCAACGGGACACGGAACACATGTGTGGTCTTAGTTAAAAGAGAGACAGAACTCGTGCAAAGATTCTGGGCAATGCAGTAAACCTGGAAGATCCGTATATATGATTTGTATGTGTTAAAGGTGCTAAGGCTGAAAAAAACAATAACAGGAATCTGAGACTGACTATTATGCTTTGTCCAGCCCCACCCCCAAATAGTCCAGCCCCACACAAATAGTCCAGCCCCACCCCTGAATAGTCCAGAAATCGCCTGGCACCCCAAGAGTTCAAACCCCATCCCCCACAGGAAAAGCTGGGTGTTCGGTTTATCTTATATCGGCTCTGTCAATAATAAAGAGATATAAATAGATAGATCATAAATATACCCCCTCTTCAGTTTACTGTCCCTTTAGAATTACTGTCAGATTCTAAAGGGTATCTCCTTGGAGATGGACATGCCTATGAATGCATGATAATGCACTGCCTTTTTTTGCAATGTGCATTATTTGCTATGTGCGCTGTGTTCCTATACTGTACCATATCTGTATTGTTCCAACAGAAGGCAACCCACATAGTACAGGTTATCAATAAAGTTCTTATCGTTTAAAATGGTGCTAATTTTGTCTCAACCCATCAGATTTAGCTTTCAAATGGCAAATAACATCTGATGGTTGGGGCAAAATTAGCACCATTTTAAACGATAAGAATTTTTACTGATAACCCCGTCGGGCCAATCCATTGGCAATTGAGATCAAAAAACATGATTGGATCTCAAAATGAAATCTGATAGCGTGCGGTTTAGCCTTAATTCCTTTTGATCAATTCCGTTCGGATCAATTCCCATCTAATTACAAGCACTTTCACTTGCTTACCTGTGACCCTACAGCTGGCTCACTTATCAGTACAGGTTGCGCCATTGATTAATTTTTATCTTCAACAGTAAAACGAACATGTGGTACGAACAACGATCTGGGACTGAATCCCCTTTCACCTGAAACGTTGTGTGACCGATGTCTCTGAATTTGAAGTATCCTATATTAAGTGTGCGTCCTGATTTTCACTTACATGGACAGTGTTTAACCATAGAGCTGGAGTCCAGGTATGCACCTGCTTTTTGCTTACCTGGTGAGTTCTTTTCTACCTATCTATACTGGGATTTATTTTCCTATAACCTGTTTACCTTGAGGCTTTTTGCACTAGTTTTGGTGGGATTAATTTCAGGCAGCAGAAATATATTACAGGCATATAATATCTCCTAATGTTATTGGTTTCCCAGTGTTGGGAAAGATAGGGACTGTCTGGAATCAGGCAGTGAGCGCATGCCAGGGATGGGACGGAGCATAGGGTTAGCTAGAGTAGGTAGGAAGAGGGGGGGGGGGAGTAGGAAGAAGTGGGCAGTGAGGAAAAGGGGCAGGTTACCGGTTAACCTTAGTCAGGTGCCATTTTAGGTTAGACAGCCAGTGTATTGTTTGTCCTTCATTTTGGATGCAGGTATTGAAGGTTGCGTTCTCTGGCAATGCTGAAAAGGGGACGTTAGCGTTAAAGGAGGGCTGGAAAACGGGTACAGTTCCTGAGCTATAATAAGTCTAATAATAGGGATTGCCGGTCCGGATCGAACCCGGGTTTCCGCCTTCCGAACTTCCGTACCGAGGATTTCTCTTATTTCGTAAATAGATTTTGAAATGTTTTCGAAATTACGAGGATTACTCGTAAAGGTGCCTCTGGTCCGGAAGGGTGGAGCGGTGGGGGCTTGGTGTGAAGTTGGGAGCATTGCAGAAAAGTTGATGGTAAAAAGGAAAAATGGACGTGTAAAAAGTTATTTATTACCAGGATTGTTAGAATAAAGTTTAAAGTATCATTACCGAGATCTTACACGTAAAGTGGCCATTATCCTTTCCCTCGGAAACTCGTCGTAGTGTCATTTATTTAAGGGTTAAGGGGAAGTCATGATAAGTGGGGGGTAATGTAAGTAGGGTCAGTTGAAAGAAAATCTCCTGGTGGCTCTGAACTCGGACATATCGATCAGACTTCTCTTCATCTGTTTTAAAGGGCGAATAATACATAAAAACCCAAAAAAATCCGAACTTGCGGAATGTTGTTATTTGGAAACGTGTGTGACAAGAATGTAAATGAGGTACGGGGAATGCTGAGGGGATCACATGGTGTGTCAGGGAAGAAAAACAAACATTTATTTAAAGAGGCGCCGCTTGTACGTCTGGTTAATCTTCCCTTGATATCCAATTACAAAGCAAAGGTTTGTAGATGTAAATGATCCATTCCTGTAGATAAGATGAGGAAAAAGACACTTGGTGTCATCACACATATTAGGGGCTTCTTCCTTACAGACTTCTATGGTACAATTGGGATATTACAAAATATTTCCAATGAGGCAGAATGGACTGATCGGTTCTTGGTAAAGAAGCAGCCATAACTTCCGTTATTAGAACCAGGAACGTGTCCACGACACAGATGGAAACACAGTGTTTTATATGTAAACTTGCATTTGGTCATGAGCTCTGACATGGTTTTACTGTTTGATCACATGTCTATCTAAGGAAGGCATTACCGTGACCAGAGATTGACCAGAGATTGTTACAGAGGCACCAAAATCTCTGGTGATCAATTATAAACAGCAGGTAAAAGAAATAAATGATGTTGCTTTCAACATCACAGTCATAACTAATGGCCACAGACGATTTTATTTCTTCCTTTTTTCATTATTCCTCGTCCACTTCTGAATGTCGGTGGTGTGAGCAATATCAATGGGTTTTAGGGTTTATGTCCTCTGGTGGTACTAATAGGCTCTCAAGGGAATGGGTGTAAAAAGATGGGGGGAGTTTAGGGGAAATTGGCGTCTGTATCCAGTTGTTAAAACTCTTTCAGATTTGGCATTCTGGGAAACCTTCCCTTGAGTTCCACTATTCCCACATAAACATAATTACTTAAATTGTTACATTGAGTATGAGGCTTTTGCGACCATGGTGGTATTTTTAAGAGTCCGTGTAGAAATGGACTAGAAACTCGAACCTGAGTACGAGTTGAACTTAACAAATCCAAACGCAGACTTGGACTTTCGAACTATTCCGGACCGGATGTCTCAGACTTTCCGAACTCGCAGTTGTTTTTTCAATAATTATCGAAAATTATGTATTATCGAATTAAGGGCCGGTCTGTAACCCTAGAATTTATTATTCGCTAACCCTCGAATGTGAGCCGTGTATTTTCAGTAACCCTTGAAAGTATCGCTCGATTTTCGGTAACCCTTGATTGTATCATGGGTAACCCTCTGAATGGTTGTAACCCTCGAATGTAGCTTTCGCAAACCCCGCAATTACCTGCTGGTGAAGTAAGAAGTGTTTTAAACAGGTTTTTGTGTGCCATGTTCCCCAGAACATTTCCCAGGTGCCACAGCCATTTACAGTATGTTACCATTGTTAGTTTATCTGTAAATCATCCGGACTTTTCAAACTATCACTCCCCATTGACTAATGGGTCGATTTTCAAACTTTCAAACTTTTTCAAAGTTCCAAATGTTTGAAAAGAACCAAACTTTGAGAGTTCGGCCATCTCTAGTCCGTAGCAATATTCCAAAATGGCTGTAAATAGTGACGTGATTATGTAAGAGCTGTGGTATTATGTAACAATTCCACAGCTTATGTAGCTGATATATTAGTTCTCTATTTAAGGAAACCTTTATGTATGTCATACTTCTCTTTCTAGATATTACTTTCAACTTGTTTAAAAAAATCCTACTTAATAGAACTCTTTCTAGTTCCTTTCTCCCTCAGTATGCCCACATAGTTCATCTATGTGTTTAATTGTTAGCAGCTTTCACTTATCAGTTCCAATCTTCAAACTTCAGAGTCAAGGCCTGGGGCTAATGACTGATAATTGTTGACCTTGCCCTGAAAAGAATCGAAGTGGATTCATTTATAAACAGGTCTGGAAGTTCTCTCGTACAATGCTCTGGGCGTTGTTGTATTTACGCGAGGAAGACGCTACATCTTTACTATGTATGAAATAAAATCGATTTTTCCAACCCGACTTTATTTTTTTTTATCAACATAAAGAAGAAGAAATATTAACATTCTGCATTCTGTTGGAAATGGGTAATGAATATTTTGTAGAGATGGCGAAATTGGTAAGATCCGTTCCGCATTTTCACTGATTATGAACGTTCAAAAGTGAATTTTGTAAAACTTAAAAAAAGCCTTGAATGTTTGATAAACCTCGAAAATACAATCGGAAAATACTTTTCCAGTTTCTGATTGTATTGGAGGAATATCAAACGGTCAAGGAATTTTCGAGGATTATCGAAATGCTTCGAAAAATTAAATGCGATCCGAAAGTCCTGAAATCCAAACAATCGCCCATTTTCAGACAGAAAATTCGGATTTAGGAACCGAGGGGTTCTGTGTGGACCCTGGTCCAAGCTGGACCGATCCCATCTCTAAGTTTAGGACCTAATGGGAACCCTACAGGACTAATAAGTCACAAACTGTCTAGAAGAAATGAGTCACAATAATTTATAAAATTGGACCTTACCGAGCCTAGATGCAACTAGCAACCAGTTTAATTCAGTACCTACGCACAAAATAGAATCCTAGTGCACATCCAATTCAAATTGCTTTCACAGGTGATTCTCATGGTGTTGCTGCTTTGAAAGGCTGTCCTTTCTCTATGGTAAATAAACATTTACAGGGAGATTCAATAAAAGTTCTTATGTTAAAAATGGTGCTAAGTTCTGCCCAACCAATTAGATGTTATTTAACATTTGAAAACTAACATCTGATTGGTTGGGGCAAAATTGCACCATTTAAAACGAAAGAACTTTTATTTAAATCTCCGTATTTGTTCATAAAGTGGCCAAATTATTTTAAGCGCCTTGTTTCCACTTCAAGGTTTGCTTTCTTCATCTGGGTCCTAAGTACCAGTTCTTGCTTTTTAGTGCTGAAAGACCCAAATCAATAGCTTGTTCTTAGAAAGCAAGGCCTGGTACACAGGGTCTTAATCAAATTTTGGGTCAACTGACAAACGATCAATAGACCGATGGGTAGTCTGGTCTGATGGCGAAAAAAGCTACATTGCCGGTTGATGATGTATTAAAGGTTAGAAACGTTTCTATAATGTGCCATCTATTTAATAGAGCTCTTCTTTCATAACTTTCAAACAGGATGATGTCTTTAGCTTTTCTGGATATTAATATATTGGTGTGTAAAGTTACAGTTCCTGTCTGTTCAGACTGTCTGAGTCTATGACAGTCACATGATGTGCTGCCTCACCCCCCAAAATGTTTTTTCCTGAAACTAGTTACAGAACTGCAACCATTCTCTGTAATTTTCTCTACTTATGGCACCTTTGGTTGTGGCTTGTGTAAAAATTATTTAGGAAGTTTGGGGTGGGTTTGGATGTAGCTGATGATGCTCTGTCCAATCAGTGGGCATGTTACAATGTTAGACTTGGGGGAAGAGCAGTGGTGCTGATGATGTCAAAGCTTATCATCCTGGAGTCAATTAAAGTTGGAGTGTACTCTTCCTAATAAAGGCCTCTTGTATGAAGAACATAGTTCCCCTTTAAGATCTGTCAGTCACAATTAAAATTTCCATTGATATTTTGGCTCGATCAATATTACAGTATGTAGATTTTACACAGAAAAACAGACCATTAAAACTTCCTGTGCTCCCTGTGGGGAATGGACAATATATTACAACACTACTCTACATACAGGCCTGTACAATGATTACCATTGGCTTCTTAGCTTTATATGGTAATCATCTTTAAAAAAAGTACCATATGTCTAAAGTTGGATGGTTATCATTTTGCAAATAGAGATGTACAGAATTAATTCGCTGGCCATGTAAAGTTCTATGTGATAGACTCTATTGTAAAATTTCCATTAGAATATTTAAAGACAAGAAATGCTAAACAATAAATATTTAATGGAAGAAGGAAAATGTATTCAATTCACGTCAAAAAAAAACACAGTTTAGACAAGGATCTGAACTTACAATGTAATAACCGAGCTATTGGAATCCTAATCCCTGAAACTCCTTTATAGTGGTTTGTGTTGTAGAACAGGATAAAGAAAGCAGTAGGTGAACACCATTATATCGCTGCCTGGGGCTACATTCCATAACCCATTAGGAAATGGCGTCTTACATCTAAGTAGATGTGAGAAGCTTCATCCCAATAGGACAAGCATCAGATTACAAGTCAACGAGAAAAAGGACTTATTTGATGTTTGAAGTTGGAAGAAAAAATTGACACTTTAGAACTGCAATGAAAAATAAATGGCACTCCCAGCAATATTGGGCTAAGAGCAGCTTGGGTTAAAACAGGGGGTTCTGGGGTGGTGTTGGTGGGTTTGTCTTATTTATTTGTTAGCAATACCGGTTCTGGATTTCTGTTTTCTTTCTATTCATCCTCTTCTCACCAATTAGTGTTTACAATAATATTTAATGTAAATGATCTGGTAGGATCCACCAAGAGAAGGAGTAAATATGGAAAATAGCCTTGGGTCACGGCAAAAGGAACTGATAGTCCTTAGAGACCACACAATCAGCCTGGATTTACCAACATGTCTGAATCGGCAAAAGGACAATTAAATCGGTCGGCAGGGCCACGTATAAATGCCAACAATATTTTAGAAATAAACATCATTCAGGAAATATCTAAGGGGAGCGGGATACCCACCCATGTACGGAGCTCCACAGCAAGCCTCAGCTGAGCGCTGCTTAATGCTGAGGGAGTCTGAGGAAGTGATGTATGAGTCAAGAAAACACGTAAGGCGGTGCCTTATTTCTACTAACCTCCCCTCCTTTCCTCCACAGTACTGTACACACGGTGTGTTGGATGGTTTTAGGCTCAATAAAGTTTTATAGTTACCTCGTGCGTGCAGCCCACTGTCTATTCAAAAAAATCCACCAATATCATAGGCTGAATGACGTAATATTGTCTGGTGTGTACATAGCATAGAGGACACTAGGATATCTTTTTTCCTGGACCATAGAACCATCACAAATTATAGTTCCTTTAACCGGCATGATTGACGACTTTCACTGTATTTTGATAAGGACTTAAAGTGCTAAATACGCGATTTGAAAACTATAAGTATACTTTACGGTTAAGTAGGAGACATATAGCTCCTATCTTCCCATTTTAAATGTGAATGTGACCTCTTCAAAAAATGTCAGCTCCTGTTGCAGCTGACAGCTCTCTCAGGTCACCTCGCCTCCTTTTTCTGACAGTGTAATATAGCATTGTAGCATATAAATAGGTATGAAGCATGAGCCACTAAACATTTACCTTTTTACATGTGTTGTGCTAACAAGATAACAATCAAGTATATTCCATACAATTTCAGAATCTGGGCCATGCCTTTCTACCAGGCCCCTGTCCAGTTTAACATAAGCCACTGCTCTTTTGTGATGAATCTCTGCAGCTTTCAGGTCCATAATTGTGGAATTCCTGTCTGTACAAAAATGGGGGATATAATTGGCACTCAGGTCTGAGTAGATTATTTTAGTTGGTCCCATAAATAGACATTAGCACAGGGAGGACAACAATTGCATTGTCATTAGTGTTAGGCTATTTTAAATAACAAAGATAGGTGTTAACCAATTTGACACTACTTTGAAATTGAAATACACCAGGGAGTATTACTTATTTACCAACTATGCTCTGAACTTAACTTTTTGACACATTTTCAGCATTATTAGCAGGGGCACTCTAGGGTTTTTGGCAACCTGAGCCAAACTTTGTAACAAGGTGCTTCATCTGAATTAGGCGGTGCGCCTAGCGTGCAGTGAGGTGGACAAGGCTTCTGGTTGTGGACGTGGCTTCCAGTGGTGTGTGGCTTCTGGGGTGGGCCATGGATAAACACTACAAGGGGTGGGGACACACGTAGGCAGATAGATGATGATAGATAGATGATAGTGATAGATAGTAGTAGATAGATGAGATAGATAGTGATAGATAGATAGATAGATAGATAAGAAGATAGATGATGATAGATAGATAGATAGATAGATAGATAGATAGATGATGATAGATAGATATAGATGATAGATAGATAGATAGATAGATAGATGATGTAGATAGATGCATAGTAGATAGATAGAGATAGATAGATGATAGATAGATAGATAGATAGATAGATAGTAGATAGATAGATAGATAGATAGATAGATAGTAGATGATTATATATATAGTATGATAGATAGATAGATGATAGATAGATAGAATATAGATAGATAGATAGATGATAGATAGAGATATCGTAGAAGTAGTATAGAGATAGATAGATAGATGCTAGATAGATAGATAGATAGATAGATAGATGAATAAATAGTCGATTGATAGATTGTTATAATAGATGATGATAGTATATGATAGAGAGAGTAGATTGTAGATAGATAGATAGATGCTGCTAGATAGATAGATCGATAGATAGATAGATAAAAGATAGATCGATAGATGCTGATGGAAGTAGATAGATAATTACGTAGAAGAGGTAGATAGATAGATGATAGACTATAGATGATAGATAAAGATGAAGATGATAGATAGATATAGTAGATGTAGATAGATAGATAGATAGTAGATGATAGATAGATGATAGATTGATAGATAGATAGAGATAGATAGATAGATAGATTGATGATAGATGATAGATAGATAGATAGATAGATAGATAGATGTAGATGATAGATAGATAGATAGATAGATAGATGAACAGTTGAATAACTGTGAAAGAGACACTGGTGGTTATGTGTGTGAAAGTAAAGAAAAAGATAAGTTTTGCAACTTTGCAAGTTGACTTCCTCCACTAGACCACCAAGGTGTTTGGGGAAGGACCAGGGGAGGTCCCCGGGTCAGAGGAAGTTCTCTGACTCCCTCACCGCTGTGGCTCTGCAGGTTCCCAGCAGTCCAGGGGTAATTACCAGTGATCCCCACATCGGTTTCTAAATAAATGGCTATATAGCGTTTTCACCACATAGACTTTGAATAGCTGAACTTAACGCAATAAAACACTTTCGCCATATTTAAATATGCTAAAGTGATTACCGCCGTCAGCGATGTATGGTGAAAAGTGAAATCGCGGAAAATAGCGGTAATGACTTTTTCGCGACTGGTTACACTGCTTTATAAATTGCAAAAAGTCCAAATTTGGCGAAAAGGGGCGGTGATAACAGAGGTGAAAAATGTAACGAACCTTTATAAATGACCCTATATGCTTCATGTTTTTCACCTGGAAGTAATTAATGACCAACAAACCACTAAACCCCAATCTAAGGGATGTTTAAGGCAAGTGATGTACTGTGGGTTCTAATAGAATCTAGTTTCGAATCGAATCCAAAGGTTTCAAAGTCCCGACAAAATCGGAACTCCCGAGGAAAGTAGTGATTATCGAAAGTAGAGATTATGAAGTAGATGATTATCGAAATCGAAAGTGATGATTATCGAAATTGAAAGTAGATGATTATCGAAATCGAAAGTGGATGATTATCGAAATGAAAGTAGATGTTATCGAAATCGAAAGTAGATGATTATGAACTGAAATTGAAAGTAGATGTGATCGAAATCGAAGTAGATGTTATCGAAATCGAAAGTAGATGTTATCGAAATCGAAAGTGGATGGTTATCGAAATTGAAAGTAGATGTTATCGAAATCGAAAGTAGATGATTATCAAAATAAAAGTAGATAATTATCGAAATCGAAAGTGGATGATTATCGAAATCGAAATAGATGTTATCGAAATCGAAAGTAGATGCTATCAAATCGAAAGTGGATGTTATCGAAATTGAAAGTAGATGATTATCGAAATTGAAAGTAGATGATTTATCGAAATTGAAAGTAGATGTTATCGAAATCGAAGTAGATGATTATCGAAGTAGATGATTTTCGAAAATCAGAACTCGAACTTTTGAAATTTCCGAAAATTCGAAAACAAAAAGTCTCAACAGTTTCGAACATCTCTAAAAGGCAACTGTATTATAAAATATGATATTATATTGCGGATGTGGCTGTTTAAATGATCCTTTGGGAAACTAACCAGTAACAGTGAGAACAGTCATAACAATGTTTGTTATCTAATATGCAATGATATTTATTTCAACAACTTTCACATTTCCTGACGTTGAGCCGTTCCAAAGGCTACAAAGAATCTTTAATGAATGTTGCAGAAATTTGCTCCAATAATAGTGTGTCTGTGGTAAAACTGTTGTTGAGGACTAATAAAGACACCAGCTGTTGTCTCATTGTATGGTCATTAAACCTGCTCTGATATTTGAACACCAGAAGATAGTTGTATTATTGAGTAGTCTGTGAAGTGCAGTTTGACTAGGCACAAACAATTCTAGTTGCATGTTGGCTATATCTCCATAAGATAAATAAAAGCAATTAGTTCAATAAGTTGGCCAAAATTTTAAGCCCAGTACCAACGTCAAGGGTGCTTTATTTAAAGGACAACTCCACCCTCATAAGACATCGTTTAGGAATAATGGCCTCTTTAAAATATTTTGATATATCATAGTTTGCAATGAATTATTACTGTATGCCAGTAGAGATGGCCGGTTCGCGGACCCGAACCCGGATCCGCCGCGGATTTCTCCCGTCCACGAACGGCGATTATTCCGGACTTTCCGACTTCCGAACTTCCGAAGCGGATTTTTTTTTTTTACGAAAAATTTCGAAAAAAGAGTATCTCCGTAATTACAAGGATCTACGATACTTGCGGGATACGGAAAAACCACGAAGTCCTCGTATACGAGGATTCGCGTATAATTCGAGGATCAACGTAATTACGAGTTTCTCGTAATTCGAGAATACTCGTAAAAAAAAACGTATTCGTGTAAATTTTCAAGACGGAGCAAGCCACATGATCCAAATTAGCCAATGGCAGCTATCATAGTTACAGAAAGCCTCGTTTTTTTTTACGGAAACTTTCGTTTTTACGGGAATCCTCGTATTTCGAAAATACAGTTTTTTTAAAGTACGCTAGCGGACTGTACTTTTTAGGTATTGTTGGCTTTATACATGCTTCTAAGGCCATTACCCAGGTCCCTGAGTGTTAAGTGTACGTTACCAAGGCATTTAGACCACTTTAATGCGGATTTTGCCGAACTTTATTTTAATACGTTTTAAACGGGTCCGCTCGCGGATTTTTCGAATTTTCGGATTTTTTCGAAAATCCGCGGATCCACGAAGTTCGACATCTCTATATGCCAGCTATGCTTCTGGATGCCTCATGGAAACTGAGCCATTTTGAAACCTGTACTGAGCCTGGGCATGCTCAGAAGAGGCAGACAGGGGATAACATTCGTGCATTGGCTGATGGCAACTGTCAAATCCATACTGATAGTTCTAACTGGAAGAACCAGGATGCAGAAACAGGGGTAACAGGACATTGTGCAGGATTTCAGGTCAGACTCTATATAATTCAGATTTCAAAATATTACCGTTTAGGGTTTGGGGGGTGATTTACCTGTATGTAGTTTCATTTCAGGGCTAGACTCTTTAACTGGTCCTAACCTACTGGTACTTGCCTTTTTGGCTGCATGAGCTGACAGCTTCTCCTGTGTGGCCTGGATGCTTGAAGCTGACTCTCTAGTTTAAGAATTTGCTCTGACTAACTCTGGGTGGAGTACAAGTTCCCAGAAGGCTTGGTCAAACCTTCAATGTAACACACATATATAGAAAATGGGCTGTTGGACATCCATTTTAAAGTGCAACTAGAAACCAAAAATATAATACATACAATTAATTTTACAATACATATATTATTTTTTGTATGTATTATATTTTTGGTCTCTAGTTGCCCTTTAAAATGGATGTACAACAGCCCAATTTTTATATATTGTGAGATATCCAATTATATCCTGGGGAACTTAATTGACACCAGAAATACCTGCATATATTAACCGTTGTTACTGTTCCACAACAACACACATCTACCGTAATGACTGATGGTTTGACAAACAATCCTAAAATATTCCAAATATGCAAATTGTGAATTTGCATAAAGAAGCTGAGAAAAGAGGAAGTGATGTCATATATTCCAGTGCAAGAAAATGCAGTTAACAGAATTTTGCATATATCAAAATGAGACCCAGCTGGTTTAGATAACTTTAAAGAAAGGTAAATTGGGTAGATAAACCACTGGAACCCATTAATTACGGGGGGAAACACCAAACAGATGCACCAGATTAGTTCACATGAGCTCATTTTCTATAAAGAAAAGAAAGTGATGATTTAGGTGCGCATATGAGATCCTGTGACCCTCTTAGCAGGCAACTTAGAGAGTTTCCCAAAAAACACCCTATGCAGGGAATTCACCCAACTGAGGAGGAATGTCGGAAGGAAGGGTGTCAGCTTCTGACTAGGAGGGGGAAGACCTATTTAGACCATTGCAATAGCAGCTCTCAGTGGTATATGTGTTGACTTTGTCTGTAAGAACCAGTTATGCACGTATTGACTTATATAATTACATGGAGTGATGAAGTGGCTATCTCTGGATTTGTTACACCCCACTCATGCTATGGTGTCATTAGATCTGTCCCTTTACTCAGACCTCAAGGAATTTTAATGACTTGCAAAGTGCCTCTAGTCAGGGCCATCAGGTCCATACAAAACAAACATATCAACAGTTCACACGAATCATCATGCAAATTCCCAAAGCTCTGCCAAGTGTTAGAACAATAGAGTTCATGTAGGTGGGAGGATCAAACTAATTTCTCAGTTATTGGGCAGTTACATGAACCCCATCATTTCATTATAAGGCACAGTGACTTTTTGGCCCAATGAGAAATCTGATCACTTTCATGTGTTATTTTCACATGACCAGTGGAAGTTTGTCATCAGTCAGTTCCTTCCAGTGACTTGCGGGAAATGAAAAACCCCCAAAAACCTCTGACAGAGGAAATCAGTCAGTTCAAAGGGAAAGGATGCGTTCACCAAACAAATGTTTTGCCTTTTGCTGGACCCATCCAAAGGCAGATGGTTTACATTGAACAGGGGGCCATCGCCTTCTTATAGGGAAAGTGAGAAAATCTTTGAATAATGACAAATTAACCTGCTTACAAAATTATTTCAGTGGAAAGGTTAATGGTATGAAAGTATGTTGTTTCTAATATGGTCTGGTTAATGCACTATAATGAATGTGTAACTAACTAATCTAGAGGTCCTATAACCCATTCTAATAAAATATGGGATGTAAGGATCATCCAAACGGACACTGGGATGTAAGGATCATCCATTTACATTGGGATGTATGGATCATCCACATAGACATGGGATGTAAGGATCATCCACATAGACATTGGATTATGGATCATCCAAACGGACACTGGGATGTAAGGATAATCCACATAGACATGGGATGTATGGATCATCCACATAGACATTGGTATGTATGGATCATCACATAGACATTGGTATGTATGGATCATCCAAACGGACACTGGGATGTAAGGATAATCCACATAGACATTGGTGTATGGATCATCCACATAGACATTGGTATGTATGGATCATCACATAGACATTGGATGTATGGATCATCCACATAGACATTTGGATGTATGGATCATCACATAGACATTGGTATGTATGGATCATCCAAACGGACACTGGGATGTAAGGATCATCACATATACATTGGATGTATGGATCATCCCCATATACATTGGGAGGTAAGGATCATCCACATAGCATTGGGATGTAAGGATCATCCAAACGGAAACTGGGATGTAAGGAACATCCACATATACATTGGGATGTATGGATCATCCACATAGACATTGGGATGTAAGGATCATCCACATAGAATTGGATGTATGGATCATCCAAACGGACACTGGGATGTAAGGATCATCCACATAACATTGGATGTAAGGATCATCCAACGGACACTGGGATGTAAGGATCATCCACATATACATTGGGATGTATGGATTCATCCACATAACATTGGGATGTATGGATCATCCACATAGACATGGGATGTAAGGATCATCCACCTAGACTGGGATGTATGGATCATCACAGAATTGGGATAGATCATCCAAAGATATGACGGTTCAAACGGACACTGGGAGTAAGGATCATCACATAGACATTGGGATGTAAGGATCATCATCCAAACGGACACTGGGATGTATGGATCATCCACATATACATTGGGAGGTAAGGATCATCCACATAGACATTGGGATGTAAGGATCATCCACATAGACATTGGGATGTATGGATCATCCAAACGGACACTGGGATGTAAGGATAATCCACATAGACATTGGGATGTATGGATCATCCACATAGACATTGGTATGTATGGATCATCCACATAGACATTGGTATGTATGGATCATCCACATAAATGGGATGTATGGATCATCCACATATACATGGGGAGGTAAGGATCTCCACATATACATTGGGAGGTAAGGATATCCACATATACATGGGATGTAAGGATCATCCTCATATACATTGGGAGGTAGGATCATCCAAATGGACACTGGGAGTATGGATCATCACATATACATTGGGATGTAAGGATCATCCCATATACATTGGGAGGTAAGGATCGTCCACATATACATTGGGATGTATGGATCATCCAATGGACACGGGATGTATGGATCATCACATATACATTGGGAGGTAAGGATCATCCACATATACATTGGGATGGTAAGGATCGTCCACATATACATTGGGATGTATGGATCATCCAAATGGGACACTGGGATGTAAGGTAATCCCACTATACATTGGGAGGTAAGGATCTCCACATATACATTGGGATGTAAGGATCGTCCACATAGACATGGGAGGTATGGATCATCCACATATACACTGGGACGGTATGGATCATCCACTATACATTGGGAGGTAAGAATCATCCACATAGACATTGGGATGTAGGATAGCACAAGACATTGGGATGTATGGATCATGCACAATACATGGGAGTGTAAGGATCGTCCATATAGACATTGGTATGTATGGATCATCCACATATACATTGGGATGTATGGATCATCCACATAGAATTGGGAGTAAGGATCCTCCACAAAGACATTGGGATGTATGGATCATCCACATAGACATTGGTATGTATGGATCATCCAAATGACATTGGTATGTAGGATTCCACATATACATTGGGATGTATGGATCATCCACTATACATTGGGAGGTAAGGTTCATCCACATAGACATTGGGATGTAAGGACATCCACATATACATTGGGATGTATGGATCATCCACATATACATTGGGATGTAGGATCATCCACATATACTTTGGTATGTGTGGATCATCCACAGTAGACATAGGATGTAAGGATCATCCACATAGACATTGGAATGTATTGATCATCCACATAGTAACATACATAGTAACATAGAATTGAGGTTGGATAAAGACATGCGTCCATCAAGTCCAAGATATTCACTCCTTTTTTTTTACCCTAGCTAACAGTTGATCCAGAGGAAGGCAAAAAAAAAACCCAGATAACCAGGGCAAAAAATGTTCTGACTCCAAACAGCAATTGAAAGTATCCCTGGATCAACCAGAACTGTAGTATATGTATTAATACCAGTAATTCTCAATATTATATAGTATTACTGTACCAACCAGAACTACAGTATATGTATTAATACCAGTAATTCTCAATATTATATAGTATCCCCGTACCAACCAGAACTACAGTATATGTATTAATACCAGTAATTCTCAATATTATATAGTATCCCTGTACCAACCAGAACTACAGTATATGTGTTAATACCAGTAATTCTCAATATTATATAGTATCCTTGTACCAACCAGAACTACAGTATATGTATTAATACCAGTAATTTTCAATATTATATAGTATCCCTGGATCAACCAGAACTGTAGTATATGTATTAATACCAGTAATTCTCAATATTATATAGTATTACTGTACCAACCAGAACTACAGTATATGTATTAATACGGTAACCCAGGGGTGAAGACCATTATGTCGCCTTCTATAATGTGCTATAATCAAAGGGTAATTTCAGTTTCTAAATGATCTGAAATTCACAAGCATTGGTGTAGAGGAAACAGCCATGTTGTAATTGATAAAATGGAATGCCATAGAAAGGGGTGGACAGACCCCTGTCCTCACAAAAGGAACATGACATAACTAGAAGTGGTGGGACCCATAGTTTAAAAACGGGAAATCAAAAGCCGGACGGAATAAAAAGGGACACCCTGAGAATCCAAACACTCCCTTGAAATACACTAGTTGTAGTTAAAAGCACGTCAGGTAAATTCTGACACTTAGTTTACGAAGTTCAAAATGAACTGTGGAATGTAAGTTAGCCTTTAAAATAGTCCCTTTCATCTACTTTCATCTTTGTATACTCTCTATGATCTTTAAAAAACACAATTTTCAAACTTTCCTCTGTTTATTTTGTTGTAAACGTTTGTCAACCTAACGAGAGAACTCAAACCTCTCATATTGAATCCCGTCCTGTGGCGTCTTATTCTCCTCATAGAGCTAGTTTCTGATGACAGTCATTTTCAATTCTTATGGAAGAAATTTAAAACACCTTGTTGTGGCTAAAGCCCGAATATCAAATTTTAATAAAAAATCCAACTCTTTGCACGTGAGGGGGGCGTAGGTGTAATGTTGCCTGCAGAAAGGCTGTGAATGAAGGGTCTAGGGCTCTGTTAGAGCGGTAATAATTATTATTTTAAAGGAAGTAAATTAATGCGGTATTTTTCACATTTGCAAGTGGTACTGGACAGGTTGAGGTTTTTTTTCCTTTGGCATTTTTCATACTCAGGCGACATCGGAAATTCCTCAAATTGCTTTCCAATTCCCCAACCGCGTTAAAACGATAAGTGCAAAAAACTGGTTCAACCAAACAACCTAGCCTGTCTCTAAGTTAAAGCAAATTCAAGAATGGTAAAGTCATTTCGTCAAAAAGAAATATCTGATGTGAGTGAATGTAATCTTTACATCTGGAATTAAGGGGTTAGTCTTGCGGACATTACTATGTTCAGAGATTTCGGCTTGGAGGATTATTTACTTGTAACGTTTCTTGAAGGTGTCTTGCTTGATGGACTGAAACTTAAGGGACGTTGCATGAATGATCAGACATGCAGCATCAATCAATTCATGCAACGTCCCTTAAGTTATCCTCAAGCAGAGAACCTTCAAAGAGAAAACGTTACAAGTAAATAATCATCCAAGCGAAATCTTGAACATTATGTAATGTCACGCAAGGAGCTAACCCTTATTCCAGATGTAAAGAGGAACATTCACGCACCATCAGATATTTCTATGTTGACGAAATGACATTTACCATTCTTGTTTGCGTTACATTGAGACAGGCAGGTTCGTTGTTGGTTGAACCAGTTTTTGCACTGTATCGTGTTTAACGCGGTTGGGGAATGGAAAGCTTTAGGAATTACCGAGGGTGCCTGAGTAGTGAAATGCCAGACAGGAAAAAAAACCTCAACCTGTCCATTTAAACACATTGCAAATGTGAAAAAATACCATTAACTTTACTTCCTTTAAAAATAATAAGAGGTTATGTACAGCGCTAACAGGAGCCCTAGTAGACCTTCAATTCACAGCCTTCTGTAGAGCAACATTCACACCTAATCCCCCTAACTGTGCAAAGAGTGGATTTTTATTAAAAGTGATATTTCGGGCTTTTAGCACAAAACAGGTGTTTTATTTTTCTTCCATAAGAATTGAAAAATGAGTCATCATGGAATATAGCTCTATAAGGAGAAATAAAGACGCCAGGACAGGATTCAATTATGAGAGGTTTGAGTTCTGCTAAGGTTGACAAACGTTTACAAACCAAAAAAATAAAGACAGAGAAAGTTTGAAATTGTTATTAACGATCAGAGAGAGTATCAAGAGATGAAAGTAGGATGAAGGGAAATATTTTAAGGTAACTTACATTCCACAGGTTATTGAACTTCTTAAACTTGAAGTGCAGAATTTACCTGACGTGCTTTTCACTACAACTAGTGTATTTCAAGGGAGTGTTGGATTCTAAGGGTGTCCTTTTTATTCCTTCCGGGCTGTTTTGATTTCTCCTTTTTAATAAAATATGGTCACACCACTTCTATTGTCATGTTCCTTTTGTGATGACAGAGGGTCTGTCCACGCCCTTTCTATGGCATTCATTTTATCAATATATCACATGGCTGTTCCTCTACACAAGCCTTTGTGAATTTCAGATCATTTAGAAACCTGAAATTACCTTTGATTACTAGCACATTATAGAAGCCATCAGAATGGTCTTCACCCCTGGGTTACCTCGGATCAATGTCATCTGTACTTGAAAGAATGAATTATTGGTCCAGTTGGCCTCGTCCATTGGTCAGGGCCTGAGCAAATAAGAACCTCTTTGCATAAAGCTCATCTTTCATTGGACAAGGTGGGGGCAGACTAGGCCAGACCAAGCACTTCCAGAAGTGGAAGACCCTAGCGTTTAAGGCCTCGCCATGGGGATATTTAATGTTGTCCATTTCGTTTTCTGCTTAAGTGAAGTACATTATTACAGTCCAGGGCAGGTGGGTGGTTGCTCTTCCTGATAAACCTTAATAAAAATATCGTAACCATAACTGTACATATATACAGTTATGTCCGTGTGAGGTTATTGTCTGGGAGGTAGAGATGACCGAACTTCCTGAAGGTCGGTGTTTCCGAACTATAGAACTTTAGTAAAGTTCTATAGTTCGAAACTATTCCATTAAAGATCAATGGGGGGAAAATTTGAAAAGTCTAAAAAAAGCACAGATAAATAACAATGGTAACTTACTGTAAATGGCTGGGAAATGGTCTGGGGAACATGTCACTATCACCCAAAACTGTTTAACACTAACTTCCCACGATCGGCAATTGTCGGGTTTCAGATGCTTCATTCGAGGTTAATGGCAATTCGAGGGTTACTAATAAATACATTTGAGGGTTACCCAAAATCTTACGATACATTCGAGGGTTACCAAAAATGAACAATACACTTGAGGGTTACCGAACGTAACATTCAAGGATTATCGCTGAAATGGAGCATTCGAGGGTTATCACTAAAATAGTACATTCAGGAGGGATTATCACCGAAATGCCACATTCGAGGGTTATGCGAAATGCCACATCGAGGGTTATCGCCGAATGTTCCATTTGGGTAATGGTAGATATACTTGTTGGTTGGTGTGATGGTTTTTTTAATAAAAATATCATATGTGAGCTCACAATATAGTTGCATCATATAGAGCTTTACATATGTTACTCGACATGTAAATAAACACCATTTCCTTTAGAACACTTTCAGGAGGTTCAATAAAAGTTCTTCAGGGTTATCAACAAAAGTTCATATCATTTAAATGGTGCTATTTTGCCCAACCAATCAGATCTATTTACATTTGAAAGCTAACATCTGATTGGTTGGGGACAAAATTAGCACCATTTTTTAAACGATAAGAACTTTATTGAATAACCCTGTTTGTTTTCATGGTTTTAAACAAAGTGTTGAGATGTCCTTGGGATGCGTGATCTTGCCCGGGCGATTGGTTCTGTCTTTGAAAACGACAGAATATTGACTTTGAATTTCATACCTTGTTTGTTGCAGAACGCTAACAGATATTTGTCTTTTAGGAAAAAGAAAACAAAAATTCGCTAAAATTTAAGGGACAGTCTCTGAAAATAACTGAAATAAACCCCAGTCCCAAACACGGAACCCATATAGACATATGTCTTTTCGTTCCATGTAGGTTAAAAAAAATTGTAATCTGTTAACTAAAAGGTCATTTTTTTCTCCTATATGGGGTATAAAAAGGGACTGATTTACCGAGAAGCGCAATCAATGGCGTCTCTGCAATCTATAATATACCGGTACCGGTTGCTGGGTTAAATCGCAAACTTACATTACCATTTGCGAATTCTACCTCCAGCCCATTTGTTTGATTTAGGAAAGTGTCTGTGAACTCCTGCTGCCGCTGCAAAGAAGGCTTAAGTTGCGCAACTGATATTTAATCGTTTACACAAGCGTTAATCTTGAAAAATAGCCAGCTGGATAGATGTCGTCGAAAGTTTCTTAAGAAACATTTTTGACCGTTAACACAGACCAATGACTGTATTAGGGCTGAGTAACACCATAAGACTTTTTGCACCAAGATTGTGCGTGTGTCGGCTTGGTCAGGCCGGAAATATCACATGTGGGGGTGGGGACCAGCCGTGCTCGGTCCTGTCGGTAAAAACGGCAACGTGCGGTCCCCAATGTATGTGACATGTCCCCCAACCCAAATGCTGTGACCCACAGTCATTTGCCCCTGCAGAGTGCCTCGCTAGTAGCGAACATTTGGTCGCGACAAAAGGTCCCCACTCGTGTACCCACCTTTAGAGTTGCAGCCCAACCAAAGGTTGCACATCCAATATCCATGAACTAATAAGAATGGTTGTTTCTTGTATTCGGTACTGGGCCTAAATAAAGCAAACCTTATTTTTCACTTGGCCTACTCTTTCATCAATAGAATTTATAGCCTTTGCAAAAAAGATCGTGCAGTGCTCGGCTTTTCCGGCTGTGCTAATACAGCCATGCTATGATTGCTATCTTTCCTTTTTGCAATAGAAGCCTGCGATTAGAGCGTGGAGCGGAGGTGAATAAAACAGTAAATAAGCAGCTGGCTACCAGGTGGCTATCTGAAATGATAAGGATGTTTTGCCCCGAATAACATAATGATGTCCAAACTCGCAATTCAACGTTAAATAAAACCTTAATATGTAAAACGATTCTGCTTCTTTATGTGGATTGATTCAGCCATTTTATTCACTTATTGGTTCCGTTCAGTATTTTGTTTGGCACAAAGAGGTCTGAGCGTTAATTAGATCTTGCTAATTTTATGTTAAGCTCCCCGGTTCAGGAAATCCCAGCGCTGCCGGCGCATGCCTAGTTATTTATCCAGGGATCGGCATGATGCACAGCTGTAAATTTACGATTAGTCCTATTTAGACAAAATAAGTTTTTCTATTAATGGGGGGGGGGGAATGCAGCAGGGAGAGAATGGGCAGATCTTTGCTACAGGGAATTTAATTTGATGGGTGAATTATTAATTATAAATAATGTATATGCGTTTGAAGCTTGGTCCAGTTATTATTTTTCGTGGTCTAGCAGTATGGTGTCTATGGGACTGGAACAGTGACTGTATTAATTAACCAAGTTGTTAAATATTATTATTATTAGTTCATTCATCTTGGTCACAATGACCTGTGACTCTAACAAGGAATGAATAGTCAGTTAACCATAGAGTAGACCATGTAAACCAAACAGCAAACTGGAAAAAAAGTAAAACTAAAAACTAAACTTTGATAATTCAATCCTGGCGGTGGGCTTAATAACAGTGTAAGGGGTGCATTACCCTGATATAAATGTAGTTAAGGGGGATGCTCACAAGTTAATGGGACAGCCAATTAAATCCCCATCTTCTATTCGGAAACTCCTCCGTGCTGGTCCCCTGCCTTGGCCAACAGGAGGATGCAAACTTTAATATGTGAACAGGGTGGGTTGGACAACCAGGGGAGATGATAGGGGGAGCAACTTAGGGGGGCCACGGGGGCCCCATCTTCTTATTTTTCCTATGACAGATATAGCCTCCTCCCAGAAAAACTGTGGGGTGAAGCACGGATAGGGCCCCACACATGTTTGGGCAGGGGGGCCCAGTGATTGATAGTTAACACCACTAGCGTGGAAAACTGTTTACATTCACCACCTGATCAGGTGGGTCTTTCGTCCCTCAAATGTTACCAGTAACCCGAAAGGTGTGTAATGTAAGGGACCAGTACTTGCCACAGTAAGCACACAAGTCATGGTTCCGGGTCCGACTCGGAGCCCTCGGTTTCCGAAATATGAATGTTTCATCCAAACTGGGCGGATCGCCTCAGATTTCGGGATCTGGACGCGATTTTGAGGGTATACGAATGTACGAGGTTATTTTGGGAACCTGGAAAAATAACTCGAATATCTGATAATGGAAAATGGAAAGAAACTTCTGAGTTCGTCCATCTCTAGTCATGGTGCAGCACAATCTTAATGACACTGAATGAAAGTATTTAATGATGACATCAAAGCTTTTCACTCAAATGAGTAAGGGACAACCATAGAATTGTGCCACAAGAACGGCCCAGGAGACAAATACATCACTTTATAGATATCAAGACAAATCCGTTTGTACAATTACACAAGTTGAAATTTAAAGGGAAGACTTGTACATTTACATGGAAAATATTTTACCTTGGGAATCTATTTGTAACTCAACTACAGGTTTGTACTATTAGTCCACCGAACACAGTGAGAAACCTGAGATGTCAGCTTCATTACTGAATGAATTGATTTTTCATTATTATTATTTAGTATGTAGGAACCTAGTTTGTGTAACATTCATATATTGAAATAAACAATATTTTTCTACTAAAATTCCCCTTTAAAACCGAGTCATCGGTTAATGCGCCGATGTCATGAAGAACCGTAGGAGAAGTTGGCTTATTTTTCAGGCTATTTTTGAAATCTGCAGCTGTCATGTGTCACGGTATTAGTAACATTTCTGAATGAACGCAGACAGGAAGTTTCACCAATCACTGAAAATAACTAAAGCTGCTGGAGCTTCCTGTGCTTATACACTGGACGACATCATCAATTAAACTTCTGGGTTTTTCAAATTTCTCAAATGTAAATGTACAATTAGCTGAGATGTGATTTGGACGTAGAAAACAAACGCACAGACAGACATTGCAACGGGAACGGAACACATGTGTGGTCTTAGTTAAAGAGAGGACAGAACTCGTGCAAAGATTCTGGGCAATGCAGTAACCTGGAAGATCCGTATATATGATTTGTATGTTTAAAGGTGCTAAGGCTGAAAAAAACAATAACAGGATCTGAGACTGGACTATTATGCTTTGTCCAGCCCCCACCCCCAATAGTCCAGCCCCACCCACAAATAGTCCAGCCCCACCCCTGAATAGTCCAGAAATCGCCTGGCCACCCCAAGAGGTTCAAACCCCATCCCCCACAGGAAAAGCTGGGTGTTCGGTTTATCTTATATCGGCTCTGTCAATAATAAAGAGATATAAATAGATAGATCATAAATATACCCCCTCTTCAGTTTACTGTCCCTTTAGAATTACTGTCAGATTCTAAAGGGTATTCTCCTTGGAGATGGACATGCCTATGAATGCATGATAATGCACTGCCTTTTTTTGCATGTGCATTATTTGCTATGGCGCTGTGTTCCTATACTGTTACCATATCTGTATGTTCCAACAGAAGGCAACCCACATAGTACAGGGTTATCAATAAAGTTCTTATCGTTTAAAATGGTGCTAATTTTGTCTCAACCATCAGATGTTAGCTTTCAAATGGCAAATAACATCTGATGGTTGGGGCAAAATTAGCACCATTTTAAACGATAAGAATTTTTACTGATAACCCCGTCGGGCCAATCCATTGGCAATTGAGATCAAAAAACATGATTGGATCTCAAAATGAAATCTGAATAGCGTGCGGTTTAGCCTTAATTCCTTTTGATCAATTCCGTTCGGATCAATTCCATCTAATTACAAGCACTTTCACTTGCTTACCTGTGACCTACAGCTGGCTCACTATCATACAGGTTGCGCCATTGATTAATTTTTATCTTCCAACAGTAAAACGAACATGTGGTAACGAACAACGATCATGGGACTGAATCCCCTTTCACCTGAAACGTTGTGTGACCGATGTCTTGAATTTGAAGTATCCCTATATTAAGTGTGCGTCCTGATTTTCACTTACATGGACAGTGTTTAACCAAAGCTGGAGTCCAGGTATGCACCTGCTTCTTTGCTTACCTGGTGAGTTCTTTTCTACCTATCTATACTGGATTATTTTCCTATAACCTGTTTACCTTGAGGCTTTTTGCACTAGTTTTGTGGGATTAATTTCAGGCAGCAGAAATACTATTACAGGCATATAATATCTCCTAATGTTATTGGTTTCCCAGTGTTGGGAAAGATAGGGACTGTCTGGAATCAGGCAGTGAGCGCATGCCAGGGATGGGACGGAGCATAGGGTTACTAGAGTAGGTAGGAAGAAGGGGGGGGGGGGAGTAGGAAGAAAGTGGGCCGTGAGGAAAAGGGGCAGGTTACCGGTTAACCTTAGTCAGGTGCATTTTAGGTTAGACAGCCAGTGTATTGTTTGTCCTCATTTGGATGCAGGTATTGAAGGTTCGTTCTCTGGCAATGCTGAAAAGGGGACGTTAGCGTTAAAGGAGGGCTGGAAAACGGGTACAGTTCTGAGCTATAATAAGTCTAATAATAGGGATTGCCGGTCGGATCCGAACCCGGTTTTCCGCTTCCGAATTCCGTACCGAGGATTTCTCTTATTTCGTAAATAGATTTTTGATATAATGTTTTCGAAAATTACGAGGATACTCGTAAAGGTGCCTCCTGGTCCGGAAGGGTGGAGCGGTGGGGGCTTGGTGTGAAGTTGGGGCATTGCCAGAAAAGTTGATGGTAAAAAGGAAAAATGGACGTGTAAAAAGTTATTTATTACCAGGATTGTTAGAATAAAGTTTAAAGTATCATTACCGAGATCTACAGTAAAGTGGCCATTATCCTTTCCCTCGGAAACTCGTCGTAGTGTCATTTTATTTAGGGTTAAGGGGAAGTCATGATAAGTGGGGGTAATGTAAGTAGGGTCAGTTGAAAGAAAATCTCCTGGTGGCTCGAACTCGGACATATCGATCAGACTTCCTCTTCACTGTTTTAAAGGGCGAATAATACATAAAAACCCAAAAAAATCCGAACTTGCGGATGTTGTTATTTGGAAAGTGTGTGACAAGAAGTAAATCGAGGTACGGGGAATGCTGAGGGGATCACATGGTGTGTCAGGGAGAAAAACAAAATTTATTTAAGAGGCGCCGCTTGTACGTCTGGTTAATCTTCCCTTGATATCCAATTACAAGCAAAGGTTTAGTAGATGTAAATGATCCATTCCGTAGATAAAGAGTTGAGGAAAAAGACACTTGGTGTCATCACACATATTAGGGGCTTCTTCCTTCAGACTTCTATGGTACAATTGGGTAATATTACAAAATATTTCAATGGGAGGCAGAATGGACTGATCGGTCTTGGTAAAGAAGCAGCCATAACTTCCGTTATTAGAACCAGGAACGTGTCCACGACACAGAGGAAACACAGTGTTTTATATGTACAAACTTGCATTTGGTCATGAGCTCTGCACATGGTTTTTACTGTTTGATCACATTCTATCTAAGGAAGCATTACCGTGACCAGAGATTGACCAGAGATTGTTACAGAGGCACCAAAATCTCTGGTGATCATATATAAACAGCAGGTAAAAGAAATAAATGATGTTGCTTTCAACATCACAGTCATAACTAATGGCCACAGACGTATTTTATTTCTTCCTCTTTTTCATTATTCCTCGTCCACTTCTGAATGTCTGGTGGTGTGAGCAATATCAATGGGTTTTAGGGTTTATGTCCTCGTGGTTCGGTCTAATAGGCTCTCAAGGGAATGGGTTGTAAAAAGATGGGGGGGAGTTTAGGGGAAATTGGCGTCTGTATCCAGTTGGTTAAAAACTCTTTCAGATTTGGCATTCTGGGAAACCTTCCACTTGAGTTCCATCTATTCCCACATAAACATAATTACTTAAATTGTACATTGAGTATGAGGCTTTTGCGACCATGGTGGTTATTTTTAAGAGTCCGTAGTAGAAATGGACTAGAACTCGAACCTGAGTACGAGTTTGAACTTACAAATCCAAACGCAGACTTGGACTTTTCGAACTATTCCGGACCCGGATTGTCTCAGACTTTCCGAACTCGCAGTTGTTTTTTCAATAATTATCGAAAATTATTGTAATTATCGAATTAAGGGCCGGTCTCTAACCCTAGAATTTATTATTCGATAACCCTCGAATGTGGCCGTGTTATTTTCAGTAACCCTTGAAAGTATCGCTCGATTTCGGTAACCCTTGATTGTATCATTGGGTAACCCTCTGAATGGTTGTAACCCTCGAATGTAGCTTTCGCAAACCCCGCAATTACCTGCTGGTGAAGTAAGAAGTGTTTTAAACAGGTTTTTGTGTGCCATGTTCCCCAGACACATTTCCCAGGGTGCCACAGCCATTTACAGTATGTTACCATTGTTAGTTTATCTGTAAATCATCCGGACTTTTCAAACTATCACTCCCCATTGACTATGGGTCGATTTTCAAACTTTCAAACTTTTTCAAAGTTCCAAATGTTTGAAACAGAACCAAACTTTGAGAGTTCGGCCTCTCTAGTCCGTAGCCAATATTCCAAAATGGCTGTAAATAGTGACGTGATTGATGAAGGAGGCTGTGGTATTATGTACATTCCACAGCTTATGTAGCTGATAATTAGTTCTCTATTTAAGGAAACCTTTATGTATGTATACTTCTCTTTCTAGATATTACTTTCAACTGTTTAAAAAAATCCTACTAATAGAACTCTTTCTAGTTCCTTTCTCCCTCAGTATGCCCACATAGTTCATCTATGTGTTTAATTGTTAGCAGCTTTCACTTATCAGTTCCAATCTTCAAACTTCAGAGTCAAGGCCTGGGGCTAATGACTGATAATTGTTGACCTTGCCCTGAAAAGAATTCGAAGTGGATTCATTTATAAACAGGTCTGGAAGTTCTCTCGTACAATGCTCTGGGCGTTATGTTGTATTTACGCAGGAGGAAGACGCTACATCTTTACTATGTATGAAATAAATCGATTTTTCCAAACCCGACTTTATTTTTTTTTAATCAACATAAAGAAGAAGAAATATTAACATTCTGCATTCTGTTGGAAATGGGTAATGAATATTTTGTAGAGATGGCAGAAATTGGTAAGATCCGTTCCGCATTTTCATGATTATGAACGTTCAAAAGTGAATTTGTAAAACTTAAAAAAAGCCTTGAATGTTTGATTAAACCTCGAAAATACAATCGGAAAATACTTTTCCAGTTTCTGATTGTATTGGAGGAATATCAAACGTTCAAGGAATTTTCGGAGGATTATCGAAATTACGCTTCGAAAAATTAAATGCGATCCGAAAGTCCTGAAAATCCAAACAATCGCCCATTTTCAGACAGAACAATTCGGTTTAGGAACCGAGGGGTTCTGTGTGGACCCTGGTCCAAGCTGGACCGATCCCATCTCTAAGTTTAGGACCTAATGGGAACCCTACAATGGACTAATAAGTACAAACTGTCTAGAAGAAATGAGTCACAATATTTATAAAATTGACCTTACCGAGCCTAGATGCACTAGCAACAGTTTAATTCAGTACACGCACAAAATAGAATCCTAGTGCACATCAATTCAAATTGCTTTCACAGGTGATTCTCATGGTGTTGCTGCTTTGAAAGGCTGTCCTTTCTCTATGGTAAAATAAACATTTACAGGGAGATTCAATAAAAGTTTCTTATCGTTTAAAAATGGTGCTAAGTTCTGCCCAACCAATTAGATGTATTTAACATTTGAAAACTAACATCTGATTGGTTGGGGACAAAATTGCACCATTTAAAACGAAAGAACTTTTATTAAATCTCCGTATTTGTTCATATAAGTGGCCAAATTATTTTAAGCGCCTTGTTTCCACTTCAAGGTTGCTTTCTTCATCTGGGTCCTAATGTACCAGTTCTTGCTTTTTATGTGCTGAAAGACCCAAATCAATAGCTTGTTCTTAGAAAGCAAGGCCTGGTACACAGGGTCTTAAATCAAATTTTGGGTCAACTGACAAACGATCAATAGACCGATGGGGTAGTCTGGTCTGATGGCAGGAAAAAAAGCTACAGTGCGGTTGATGATGTATTAAAGGTTAGAAACGTTTTCTATAATGTGCCATCTATTTAATAGAGCTCTTCTTTCATAACTTTCAAACAGGATGATGTCTTTAGCTTTTCTGGATATTAATATTTGGTGTGTAAAGTTACAGTTCCTGTCTGTTCAGACTGTCTGAGTCTATGACAGTCACATGATGTGCTGCCTCACCCCCCAAAATGTTTTTCCTGAAACAGTTACAGAACTGCAACCATTCTCTGTAATTTTCTCTACTTATGGCACCTTTGGTTGTGGCTTGTGTAAAAATTATTTAGGAGTTTGGGGGTGGGTTTGGATGTAGCTGATGATGCTCTGTCCAATCAGTGGGCATGTTACAATGTTAGACTTGGGGGAAGAGCAGTGGTGCTGATGATGTCAAAGCTTATCATCCTGGAGTCAATTAAAGTTGGAGTGTACTCTTCCTAATAAAGGCCTCTTGTCATGAAGAACATAGTTCCCCTTTAAGATCTGTCAGTCACAATTAAAATTTCCATTGATATTTTGGCTCGATCAATATTACAGTATGTAGATTTTACACAGAAAAACAGAACCATTAAAACTTCCTGTGCTCCCTGTGGGGAATGGACAATATATTACAACACTACTCTACATACAGGCCTGTACAATGATTACCATTGGCTTCTTAGCTTTATATGGTAATCATCTTTAAAAAAAGTACCATATGTCTTAAAGTTGTATGGTTATCATTTTGCAAATAGAGATGTACAGAATTAATTCGCTGGCCATGTAAATGTTCTATGTGATAGACTCTATTGTAAAATTTCCATTAGAATATTTAAAGACAAGAAATGCTAAACAATAAATATTTAATGGAAGAGGAAAATGTATTCAATTCACGTCAAAAAAAAACACAGTTTAGACAATGGATCTGAACTTACAATGTAATAACCGAGCTATTGGAATCCTAATCCCCTGAAACTCCTTTATAGTGGTTTGTGTTGTAGAACAGGATAAAAGAAAGCAGTAGGTGAACACCATTATATCGCTGCCTGGGGCTACATTCCATAACCCATTAGGAAATGGCGTCTTACATCTAAGTAGATGTGAGAAGCTTCATCCCAATAGGACAAGCATCAGATTACAAGTCAACGAGAAAAAGGACTTATTTGATGTTTGAAGTTGGAAGAAAAAAGACACTTTAGAACTGCAATGAAAAAATAATGGCACTCCCAGCAATATTGGGCTAAGAGCAGCTTGGGTTAAACAGGGGGTTCTGGGGTGGTGTTGGTGGGTTTGTCTTATTTATGTTGTTAGCAATACCGGTTCTGGATTTCTGTTTTCTTTTATTCATCCTCTTCTCACCAATTAGTGTTTACAATAATATTTAATGTAAATGATCTGGTAGGATCCACCAAGAGAGAGGAGTAAATATGGAAAATAGCCTTGGGTCACGGCAAAAGGAACTGATAGTCCCTTAGGAGACCACACAATCAGCCTGGATTTACCAACATGTCTGAATCGGCAAAAGGACAATTAAATCGGTCGGCAGGGGCCAGTATAAATGCCAACAATTTTTAGAAAATAAACATCATTCAGGAAATATCTAAGGGGAGCGGATGATACCCACCCATGTACGGAGCTCCACAGACAAGCCTCAGCTGAGCGCTGCTAATGCTGAGGGAGTCTGAGGAAGTGATGTATGAGTCAAGAAAACACGTAAGGCGGTGCCTTATTTCTACTAACCTCCCCTCCTTTCCTCCACAGTACTGTACACACGGTTGTGTTGGATGGTTTTACGGCTCAATAAAGTTTTATAGTTACCTCGTGCGTGCAGCCCACTGTCTATTCAAAAAAATCCACCAATATCATAGGTGAATGACGTAATATTGTCTGGTGTGTACATAGCATAGAGGACACTAGGATATCTTTTTTCCTGGACCATAGAACCCATCACAAATTATAGTTCCTTTAACCGGCATGATTGACGACTTTCACTGTATTTGATAAGGACTTAAAGTGCTAAATACGCGATTTGAAAACTATAAGTATACTTTACGGTTAAGTAGGAGACATATAGCTCCTATCTTCCCATTTTAAATGTGAATGTGACCTCTTCAAAAAATGTCAGCTCCTGTTGCAGCTGACAGCTCTCTCAGGTCACCCTGCCTCCTTTTTCTGACAGTGTAATATAGCATTGTAGCATATAAATAGGTATGAAGCATGAGCCACTAAACATTTACATTTTTACATGTGTTGTGCTAACAAGATAACAATCAAGTATATTCCATACAATTTCCAGAATCTGGGCCATGCCTTTCTACCAGGCCCCTGTCCAGTTTAACATAAGCCACTGCTCCTTTTTGTGATGAATCTCTGCAGCTTTCAGGTCCATAATGTGGAATTCCTGTCTGTACAAAAATGGGGGATATAATTGGCACTCAGGTCTGAGTAGATTATTTTAGTTGGTCCCATAAATAGACATTAGCACAGGGAGGACAACAATTGCATTGTCATTAGTGTTAGGCTATTTTAAATAACAAAGATAGGTGTTAACCAATTTGACACTACTTTGAAATAAATACACCAGGGAGTATTACTTATTTACCATCACTATGCTCTGAACTTAACTTTTTGACACATTTTCAAGCATTATTAGCAGGGGCACTTCTAGGGTTTTTGGCAACCTGAAGCCAAACTTTTGTAACAAGGTGCTTCCCATCTGAATTAGGCGGTGCGCCTAGCGATGCAGTGAGGTGGACAAGGCTTCTGGTTGTGGACGTGGCTTCCAGTTGTGTGTGTGGCTTCTGGGTGGGCCATGGATAAACACTACAAGAGGGTGGGGACACACGTAGGCAGATAGATAGATGATAGATAGATGATAGATGATAGATAGATAGTAGATAGATAGATGATAGATAGTGATAGATAGATAGATAGATAGATAAGAAGATAGATGATTGATAGATAGATAGATAGATAGATAGATAGATAGATAGATGATAGATAGATAGTAGATGATAGATAGATAGATAGATAGATAGATGATGATAGATAGATGCATAGATAGATAGATAGAGATAGATAGATGATAGATAGATAGATAGATAGATAGATAGTAGATAGATAGATAGATAGATAGATAGATAGTAGATGATTATATATATAGTATGATAGATAGATAGATGATTAGATAGATGAAGAATATAGATAGATAGATAGATGATAGATAGAAGATATTAGAAGTAGATAGAAGATAGATAGATAGATGTAGATAGATAGATAGATAGATAGATAGATGAATAAATAGATACGATTGATAGATTGTTATAATAGATAGATGATAGATATATAAGATAGAGAGACGATAGATTGATAGATAGATAGATAGATGTGATAGATAGATAGATACGATAGATAGATAGATAAAAGATAGATGATAGATGATGATAGAAGATAGATAGATAATATAGATAGAAGAGGTAGATAGATAGATGATAGACTATAGATGATAGATAGAGAGATGATAGATGATAGATAGATATAGATAGATAGATAGATAGATAGATAGATAGATAGATGATAGATAGATGATAGATTGATAGATAGATAGATAGATAGATAGATAGATAGATAGATGATAGATGATAGATAGATAGATAGATAGATAGATAGATGATAGATGATAGATAGATAGATAGATAGATAGATGAACAGTTGAATAACTGTGAAAGAGACACTGGTGGTTATGTGTGATGAAAGTAAAGAAAAAGATAGTTTTGCAACTTTGCAAGTTGACTTCCTCCACTAGACCACCAAGGTGTTTGGGGAAGGACCAGGGGAGGTCCCCGGGTCAGAGGAAGTCTCCTCTGACTCCCTCACCGCTGTGGCTCTGCAGGTTCCCAGCAGTCCAGGGGTAAATTACCAGTGATCCCCACATCGGTTTCTAAATAAATGGCTACTATGCGTTTTCACCACATAGACTTTGAATAGCTGAACTTAACGCAATAAAACACTTTCGCCATATTTAAATATGCTAAAGTGATTACCGCACGCAGCGATGTATGGTGAAAAGTGAAATCGCGGAAAATAGCGGTAATGACTTTTTCGCGACTGGTTACACTGCTTTATAAATTGCAAAAAGTCCAAATTTGGCGAAAAGGCGGCGGTGATAACAGAGGTGAAAAATGTAAGAACCTTTATAAATTGACCCTATATGCTTCATGTTTTTCACCTGGAAGTAATTAATGACCCAACCAAACCACTAAACCCCATCTAAGGGATGTATTAAGGCAAGTGATGTACTGTGGGTTCTAATAGAATCTAGTTTCGAATCGAATCCAAAGGTTTCAAAGTCCCGACAAAATCGGAACTCCCGAGGAAAGAAGTGATTATCGAAAGTAGAGATTATGAAGTAGATGATTATCGAAATCGAAAGTGATGATTATCGAAATTGAAAGTAGATGATTATCGAAATCGAAAGTGGATGATTATCGAAATGAAAGTAGATGTTATCGAAATCGAAAGTAGATGATTATGAACGAAATTGAAAGTAGATGTGATCGAATCGAAAGTAGATGTTATCGAAATCGAAAGTAGATGTTATCGAAATCGAAAGTGGATGGTTATCGAAATTGAAAGTAGATGTTATCGAAATCGAAAGTAGATGATTATCAAAATAAAAGTAGATAATTATCGAAATCGAAAGTGGATGATTATCGAAATCGAAATAGATGTTATCGAAATCGAAAGTAGATGACTATCAAATCGAAAGTGGATGTTATCGAAAATTGAAAGTAGATGATTATCGAAATTGAAAGTAGATGATTTATCGAAATTGAAAGTAGATGTTATCGAAATCGAAAGTAGATGATTATCGAAGTAGATGATTTTCGAAAATCAGAACTCGAACTTTTGAAATTTCCGAAAATTCGAAAACAAAAAGTCTCAACAGTTTCGAACATCTCTAAAAGGCAACTGTATTATAAAATATGATATTATATTGCGGATTGGCTGTTTAAAATGATCCTTTGGGAAACTAACCAGTAACAGTGAGAACAGTCATAACAATGTTTGTATCTAATATGCAATGATATTTATTTCAACAACTTTCACATTTCCTGACGTTGAGCCGTTCCAAAGGCTACAAAGAATCTTTAATGAATGTTGCAGAAATTTGCTCCAATAATAGTGTGTCTGTGGTAAAACTGTTGTTTGAGGACTAATAAAGACACCAGCTGTTGCTCATTGTATGGTCATTAAACCTGCTCTGATATTTGAACACCAGAAGATAGTTGTATTATTGAGTAGTCTGTGAAGTGCAGTTGACTAGTGCACAAACAATTCTAGTTGCATGTTGGCTATATCTCCATAAGATAAATAAAAGCAATTAGTTCAATAAGTTGGCCAAAAATTTTAAGCCCAGTCACCAACGTCAAGGGTGCTTTATTTAAAGGACAACTCCCACCTCATAAGACATCGTTTAGGAATAATGGCCTCTTTAAAATATTTTGATATATCATAGTTTGCCAATGAATTATTACTGTATGCCAGTAGAGATGGCCGGTTCGCGGACCCGAACCGGATCCGCCGCGGATTTCTCCCGTCCACGAACGGCGATTATTCCGGACTTTCCGACTTCCGAACTTCCGAATGCGGATTTTTTTTTTTTACGAAAAATTTCGAAAAAAGAGTATCTCCGTAATTACAAGGATCTACGATACTTGCGGGATACGGAAAAAACCACCGAAGTCCTCGTAATACGAGGATTCGCGTATATTCGAGGATTCACGTAATTACGAGTTTCTCGTAATTCGAGAATACTCGTAAAAAAAAACGTATTCGTGTAAATTTTCAAGACGGAGCAAGCCACATGATCCAAATTAGCCAATGGCAGCTATCATAGTTACAGAAAGCCTCGTTTTTTTTTACGGAAATCTTTCGTTTTTACGGGAATCCTTCGTATTTCGAAAACTACAGTTTTTAAAGTCACGCTAGCGGACTGTACTTTTTAGGTATTGTTGGCTTTATACATGCTTCTAAGGCCATTACCCAGGTCCCTGAGTGGTTAAGTGTACGTTACCAAGGCTATTTAGACCACTTTAATGCGGATTTTGCCGAACTTTATTTTAATACGTTTTAACGGGTCCGCTCGCGGATTTTTCGAATTTTCGGATTTTTTCGAAAATCCGCGGATCCACGAAGTTCGACATCTCTATATGCCAGCTATGCTTCTGGATGCCTCATGGAAACTGAGCCATTTTGAAACCTGTACTGAGCCTGGGCATGCTCAGAAGAGGCAGACAGGGGATAACATTCAGTGCATTGGCTGGATGGCAACTGTCAAATCCATAACTGATAGTTCTAACTGGAAGAACCAGGATGCAGAAACAGGGGTAACAGGACATTGTGCAGGATTTCAGGTCAGACTTATATAATTCAGATTTCAAAATATTACCGTTTAGGGGTTTGGGGGGTGATTTACCTGTATGTAAGTTTCATTTCAGGGTAGACTCCTTTAACTGGGTCCTAACCACTGGTACTTGCCTTTTTGGCTGCATGAGCTGACAGCTTCTCCTGTGTGGCCTGGATGCTTGAAGCTGACTTCTAGTTTAAAGAACTTTGCTCTGACCTAACTCTGGGTGGAGTACAAGTTCCCAGAAGGCTTGGTCCAAACCTTCAATGTAACACACATATATAGAAAATGGGCTGTTGGACATCCATTTTAAAGTGCAACTAGAAACCAAAAATATAATACATACAATTAATTTTACAATACATATATTATTTTTTGTATGTATTATATTTTTGGTCTCTAGTTGCCCTTTAAAATGGATGTACAACAGCCCAATTTTTATATATTGTGAGATATCCAATTATATCCTGGGGAACTTAATTGACACCAGAAATACCTGCATATAATTAACCGTTGTTACTGTTCCACAACAACACACATCTACCGTAATGGACTGATGGTTTGACAAACATCCTAAAATATTCCAAATGATGCAAATTGTGAATTGCATAAAGAAGCTGAGAAAAGAGGAAGTGATGTCATATATTCCGTGCAAGAAAATGCAGTTAACAGAATTTTGCATATATCAAAATGAGACCCAGCTGGTTAGATAACTTTAAAGAAAGGTAAATTGGTGTAGTAAACCACTGGAACCCATTAATTACGGGGGGGGAAACACCAAACAGATGCACCAGATTAGTTCACATGAGCTCATTTTTTATAAAGAAAAGAAAGTGATGATTTAGGTGCCATATGAGATCCTGTGACCCTCTTAGCAGGCAAACTTAGAGAGTTTCCCAAAAAACACCCTATGCAGGGAATTCACCCAACTGAGGAGGAATAGTCGGAAGGAAGGGTGTCAGCTTCTGACTAGGAGGGGGAGAGACCTAATTTAGACCATTGCAATAGCAGCTCTCAGTGGTATATGTGTTGACTTTGTCTGTAAGAACCAGTTATGCCACGTATTGACTTATATAATTACATGGAGTGATGAAGTGGCTATCTCTGGATTTGTTAACACCCACACTATGCTATGGTGTCATTAGATCTGTCCCTTTACTCAGAGCCTCAAGGACATTTTAATGACTTGCAAATGTGCCTCTAGTCAGGGCCATCAGGTCCATACAAAACAAACATATCAACAGTTCACAGAATCATCATGCAAATTCCCAAAGCTCTGCCAAGTGTTAGAACAATAGAGTTCATGTAGGTGGGATTCAAACTAATTTCTCAGTTATTGGGCAGTTACATGGAACCCCATCATTTCATTATAAGGCAATGTGACTTTTTGGCCCAATGAGAAATCTGATCACTTTCATGTGTTATTTTCACATGACCAGTGGAAGTTTGTCATCAGTCAGTTCCTTCCAGTGACTTGCTGGGAAATGAACAAAAACCCCCAAAAACCTCTGACAGAGGAAATCAGTCAGTTCAAAGGGACAAGTGATGCGTTCACCCAAACAAATGTTTTGCCTTTTGCTGGACCCATCCAAAGGCAGATGGTTTACATTGAACAGGGGGCCATCGCCTTCTTATAGGGAAAGTGAGAAAATCTTTGAATAATGACAAATTAACCTGCTTAACAAAATTATTTCAGTGGAAAGGTTAATGGTGATAAAGTATTGTTTCTAATATGGTCTGGTTAATGCACTATAATGAATGTGTAACTAACAATCTAGAGGTCCTATAACCCATTCTAATAAAATATGGGATGTAAGGATCATCCAAACGGGACACTGGGATGTAAGGATCACCATTTACATTGGGATGTATGGATCATCCACATAGACATGGGATGTAAGGATCATCCACATAGACATTGGGAGTATGGATATCCAAACGGACACTGGGATGTAAGGATAATCCACATAGACATGGGATGTATGGATCATCCACATAGACATTGGATGTATGGATCATCACATAGACATGGTATGTATGGATCATCCAAACGGACACTGGGATGTAAGGATAATCCACATAGACATTGGTGTATGGATCATCCACATAGACATTGGTATGTATGGATCATCACATAGACATTGGGATGTATGGATCATCCACATAGACATGGGATGTATGGATCATCCACATAGACATTGGTATGTATGGATCATCCAAACGGACACTGGGATGTAAGGATCATCCACATATACATTGGGATGTATGGATCATCCCCATATACATTGGGAGGTAAGGATCATCCACATAGCATTGGGATGTAAGGATCATCCAAACGGACACTGGGATTGTAAGGATCATCCACATATACATTGGGATGTATGGATCATCCAATAGACATTGGGATGTTAAGGATCATCCACATAGACATTGGGATGTATGGATCATCCAAACGGACACTGGGATGTAAGGATCATCACATAACATTGGATGTAAGGATCATCCAACGGACACTGGGATGTAAGGATCATCCAATATACATTGGGATGTATGGATCATCCACATATACATTGGGATGTATGGATCATCCACATAGACATTGGGATGTAAGGATCATCCACCTAGGACTGGGATGTATGGATCATCACAGAGATTGGGATATAAGATATCCATGATATACGGATTCAAACGGACACTGGGAGTAAGGATCATCCACATAGACATTGGGATGTAAGGATATCATCCAAACGGACACTGGGATGTATGGATCATCCACATATACATTGGGAGGTGGTAGGATCATCCACATAGACATTGGGGATGTAAGGATCATCCACATAGACATTGGGATGTATGGATCATCCAAACGGACACTGGGATTGTAAGGATAATCCACATAGACATTGGGATGTATGGATCATCCACATAGACATTGGTATGTATGGATCATCCCATAGACATTGGTATGTATGGATCATCCACATAACATGGGATGTATGGATCATCCACATATACATGGGAGGTAAGGATCTCCACATATACATTGGGAGGTAAGGATCATCCACATATACATGGGATGTAAGGATCATCCTCATATACATTGGGAGGTAGGATCATCCAAATGGACACTGGGAGTATGGACATCACATATACATGGGATGTAAGGATCATCCCCATATACATTGGGAGGTAAGGATCGTCCACATATACATTGGGATGTATGGATCATCCAATGGACACGGGATGTATGGATCATCACATATACATTGGGAGGTAAGGATCATCCACATATACATTGGGATGGTAAGGATCGTCCACATATACATTGGGATGTATGGATCATCCAAATGGGACACTGGGATGTAAGGATAATCCACTATACATTGGGAGGTAAGGATCATCCACATATACATTGGGATGTAAGGATCGTCCACATAGACATGGGAGTATGGATCATCCACATATACACTGGGAGGTATGGATCATCCACATATACATTGGGAGGTAAGAATCATCCACATAGACATTGGGATGTAAGGATCACACAAGACATTGGGATGTATGGATCATGCACATATACATGGGTGTGTAAGGATCGTCCATATAGACATTGGTATGTATGGATCATCCACATATACATTGGGATGTATGGATCATCCACATAGACATTGGGATGTAAGGATTCCACATAAGACATTGGGATGTATGGATCATCCACATAGACATTGGTATGTATGGATCATCCACAATGACATTGGTATGTATGGATCATCCACATATACATTGGGATGTATGGATCATCCACCTATACATTGGGAGGTATAGGATCATCCACATAGACATTGGGATGTAAGGATCATCCACATATACATTGGGATGTATGGATCATCCACATATACATTGGGAGCTGGGTAGGATCATCCACATATACTTTGGTATGTATGGATCATCCACATAGACATAGGATGTAAAGGATCATCCACTAGACATTGGAATGATTGATCATCCACATAGTAAACATACATAGTAACATAGAATTGAGGGTTGAATAAGACAGCGTCCATCAAGTCCAAGATATTCACCCTTTTTTTTTTACCTAGCTAACAGTTGATCCAGAGAAGGCAAAAAAAAAACCCAGATAACCAGGCGGCAAAAAATGTCTCTGACTCCAAACAGCAATTGGAAAAGTATCCCTGTGACTTCAACCAGAATCTACCGTTATATGTATTAATACAGTAATTTTCCATATATATATAGATCCCTGTACAACCCAGAACTACAGTATATGTATTAATACCAGTAATTTCAATATTTATAGCTCCCTGTACCAAACAGAACTAAGTATATGTATTAATACCAGTAATTCTCAATATATATAGTACCTGTACCAACCAGAACTACAGAGTATATGTATTAATCACCAGTAATTCTTAATATATATAGTACCCGTCCAACCAGAATACAGTATATGTATTAATACCAGTAATTCTCAATATTATATAATATCCCTGTACCAACCAGAACTACAGTATATGATTAATACCAGTAATTCTCAATATTATATAGTATCCCTGTCACCAACACAGATATATTATACATTATCCATATTATTATTAATCTTACACCAACAGATATGTTAATAAGTATTGATTAAATGATCCCTGTACCAACCACGAACTAAAG
>CM033477.1:142042114-142063075 GCA_019447015.1 Hymenochirus boettgeri | reverse complement strand
TGTAAGGATCATCCACATGGACATTGGGATGTAAGGATCATCCACATATACATTGGGATGTAAGGATCATCCACATATACATTGGGATGTAAGGATTGTCCATATGGACATTGGGATGTAAGGATCATCCACATGGACATTGGGATGTATGGATCATCCACATGGACATTGAGCGATGTAAGGACGTCCATATGGACATGGGACTTGTAAGGATCATCCACTATGGACATTGGGATGTATGGATCATCCACATGGACATTGGGATGTAAGGATCGTCCATATGGACATTGGGATGTAAGGATCATCCACACCAAGGATCGTCCAATGGACATTGGGATGTATCTGGATAATCCACATAGACATTGGGATGTAGGATCATCCACATGGACATTGGGATGTGAAGGATCATCCACGATACATTGGAGATGTAAGGATCATCCACATAACATTGGGATGTAAGGATTGTCATATGGACATTGGGATTGTAAGGATCATCCACTATGGACATTGGGATGTAGGGATCATCCACATGGACATTGGGATGTAAGGAGTCCATATGGACATTGGGACTGTAAGGATCATCCACATGGACATGGGATGTATGGATCATCAACATAGACATGGGATGTAAGGATCGTCCATATGGACATTGGTCGATCTATGGATGACATCCACATAGACATTGGGATGTAAGGATCATCCACATGGACATTGGGATGTATGGATCATTCACATGGACATTGGGATGTATGGATCATCCACATGGACATTGGGATGCAGTAGTATGTATGAATACCAGTAATTCTCCATATTTTTAGTTTTTAAAAACTTATCCAGGGCCTTTTTAAAGCATTAATGAACTTGCCATTACACATCTGCTGGAAGACAGTTCCACAGTTCCACATACAGGACATTGGGATGTAAGGATCGTCCATATGGACATTGGGATGTAGGATCATCCACATAGACATTGGGATGTAAGGATCATCCACATGGACATTTGGATGTAAGGATATCCACATGGAACATTGGGATGTAGGATCATCAACAAGACATTGGGATGTAAGGATCATCCACATGGACATTGGGATGTAAGGTCATCCACAGGACATGGGATGTATGGATCTCACATAGACATGGGATGTAAGGATATCCATATGGACATTGGGATGTAGGATCATCCACATGGACATTGGGATGTAAGGATCATCCACATGGACATTGGGATTGGATCATCAACATAACATAGACATTGGGATGTAAGGATCATCCACATGGACATTGGGATGTAAGGATCATCCACATGGACATTGGGATGTATGGATCATCCACATAGACATTGGGATGTAAGGATTATCCATATGGACATTGGGATGTAAGGATCATCCACATGGACATTGGGATGTAAGGATCATCCACATGGACATTGGGATGTATGGATCATCAACATAGACATTGGGATGTAAGGATCGTCCATATGGACATTGGGATGTATGGATCATCCACATAGACATTGGGATGTAAGGATCATCCACATGGACATTGGGATGTAAGGATCATCCCATAACATGGGATGTAAGGATCATCCAAATACATTGGATGTAAGGATTGTCCATATGACATTGGGATTGTAAGGACATCCACAGGGACATTGGGATGTATGGATCATCCCTGGAAATTGGGATGTAGGATCGTCCATGGACATGGGTGTAAGGATCATCCAAATGGACATTGGATGTATGATCATCAAACATAGACATTGGGATGTAAGGATCGTCCATATGGACATTGGGATGTATGGATCATCCACATAGAACATTGGGATGTAAGGATCATCCACATGGACATGGGATGTAGGGATCATTCACCATGGACATTGGGACTATGGATCATCACATGACATGGGATTTCTCTGTTTCACCACAATGCTGGACTTAATATAAATATGGCAAATTTATACCACATATCGTTAAAATGATTTGGTTTAAATAATAGCCAACAAATAGCGCGTTTGCCATAGCAACATCTGGCATAAGCAGAATGGCGGAAAAAACAGCGCTCCTTATAAAGATACCGTTAGCATTGGTAGATAGGATTAAATGGGAAGAGGAAGTGATGAATTTGGTTGGAAATAACAACGATACATTGTGCTAATCAGTTTCTAGTGTTCTAGCTACAGATTTAATCAGAAATAGATAGAGCATGGAACGTCATTTCTCTACACATATATCCCTCTTACTGGGATGAAGCGTCAAAACATCAGGATAAAGAGACCAAGATTTCATTACGACTAGCAAGATCTAAATAGTCATCAGTTTCTGGGAATTCAGCACCAAGGGGTTGAAAATGTGAAAGTATGTTTTTTTTTTTGGGGGGTGCGGGGGGGGGGGGTGTTTTCTTTTTTATTTTTACCCTTGATTGAATTATGCGAGTTGTCACTTTCAGTTCATCTGAATTTTGTGAAATCTTTCCAGTTTTGTTCATCTCTCTCATAAAATCCAGTGACCCTCAGTGGTGTGCCGTTACCCCCAAAATACTCTGCGGGGAATTGTAGTTCCAATGGTTTGCCATAGGCTTATATAAATCTATCATCGGCTCGCAGCAGTAATTTGGCTCCTCTGTGGTAAATTAGGAAAAAGATGGAAACACGATATCTCAAGTAATTAGTGTAAGGGGTTTCACATATGGAGGAAATTTATTGGGAAATATAAAGACATCAAGCTTTGAGTGAACTTCATTTTTATTGTTTAACATATAAAAACACTGAAGTGAATGTGCTGGACCTTCTGCTGGCCATTTAAAAAAGTATTGTTTAAATGCCATTGTAATTTGAAAAACAAACTGAATTTTAATAGTACTAATAGCGATGGAATGTTTCAAAGTGCCATACCATGGGGCGATTTTATTCCAATCTGAATTTATCAATTGCACCAAACAATCTTATGATTCCGCAAGAGATTGGGGAGGAGTGTGAAGTTGATGGAAAATTTACCTTGCCGGTCTTAGTTTTTCCGATAAAACCAATGATAAAAAAAACATAAGTTCCACCATCGCTTAAATTCCCAAATCTGAATGAAATATCATGCAATTACACACTGCCCCCCCCTTACAGGTCCCTGCCAATGGAAAACATCAGTATTTACACACAGTATTAAATGTGAGTAGAATTCTAAAGTCTTGGAACTCTATGATTTAACTAAATATTTACATAAGTGTATGCACTACATTCACGAGAGTGAAAGTTAAAGGACACGTCAGTGAATATGACATGAAAGATAGTGATCATGTAAAAATCCCTCAGGTCTGGATCTGAAAACCATTTTTTTTTTAAGGAATAATGTTGGATTTAACATAAAATATTTTACGGACCTAAAACATTTATTAATTGTAGGTTATGTATGTACGGAAATCTGTATCCCCATTCGTTAATGAAGCCCTTTTCATTTCTGTTGTTCATTTAATTAGCATAAGCCTTATAAAACAATTAACTACATAAATGAATTACCGCACAGGGGCAGATCCATCATCAACAGACCTAATCACACACCTGTATCTAACCAATTGATAAACAAATCTGTAATATGGGGGTGGAAGTTATAAGGGCAGGTCCACCCCCCAAACTAAAATTTGTCCCACTGTTGTAGTTTTAAAGGATCCTATGATTGTCGGCCAGGGCCTGATAAAAGTCCAGAAAAAGTTACCGAGTAGGAGCATGTGCCAGTGGAGGTCTCCCTCCCCCCTTCCAGATATCTCTGCGCTTCTCTGGTCCAACCCTAAACGCTACATTTAAAAACTTAAAATCAGCCCAGAAAGGTACTGGCCCGACTCATTCCCTCGGCTTCCCCTGTAGCCCAGCAGACCGCATCTGTGATTGGTGAGTTTTAGGTATCAGAGAGTTCATGAACAAGGGAATGAAAAATCTGGTCTGAATTGAAAGTTTATAGGTTGGTAGCGTTCAGGGTTGGGGGGGGGGTCCCTACATTATATGACTATTGGGATTAGGGGGTGGAGTCTATATACCAATGCTTGTGAAGGTTCTTCATCCATCAAGGTCATGTATATCTGTAAATTCATTCATCCAGGTCATGGTTATCTGTGTATTCAATTAGATCAACTGACTTGAAATGTAGTTCTTGAAGACGTTCGCTAGTCATTCCGACTGGCTTTTCATTCAGAATGACTTGTACAAGAATCTGTGGCACTTATGTACCCTGGAAAATCCCAATTAGCATATCACAGGCCAGGTTGTTAAGGGGTGATTGGATAGTGGCTAAGAGGTGATTAAAGGGACGCCCAGAGTAAGGTGTCAAACAAAGCATTGTACATGGCAGGACAGTTGGTGTCGAAAGGCCAATACATAAAACACAAGAAAGCGACATATATGAATGCAGTGCAGTGCAGTGAAGAATGCTCTGATTGTATTGTGGGGGAGACCAAACAGCAAAGCATCAACGTATGGCCAGCACAGAAGAGCCAATTCTCGGGTCAGGACTCAGCCGTGTATCTGCATCTTAAAGAAAGGATTACCTTTGAAGATTGTATGTTAACATACTGGCGAAGGAACGTGACTGGTTCAAGAGAGGTGTTTAAGGAGGCCATTTATGTGAAAATAAAAGAAACCAAGCCTAAATAGAGGTGGGGGGGTTTCGACACCAAACTGTCTGTCATGTACAATGCTGTTTTACACCCTTACTCTGGGCGTTCCTATAACACCTTTAGCCACTATCCAATCACACCCTTAACACATGGCTGTGATATGCTAATTGGGATTTCCAGGGTACATAATTGCCCAGATTTTTGTACAAGTCATCTGAATTGAGAAAGCCAGTGGCAGTGACTAGCGAAATGTCTTCAAGAACTACATTTCAAAGTCCAGTTGATCTAATTGAATACATGAGATATACAATGTTGTATGGTTTTTGTGATCAGCCATGGATATACCAATGGGGTGATCGTGCCAGCCAATGGAATTAACTGCTTGTGTTTAATTAACTCTCGACCAATTCAAACAAAATACAAGTAGATGAAACCTGCCCTATTGTACCAGCCCTAAAAGATGTGAATGAAATCCAAATTTCAAAGTCCATATTCCACCTTAACAAAGCACATATGTCAAGTTCAAGGGCCCAAGATAGTCCTTCCAATCAGGAGAGCTATCTTAGTAGCATCCAAAGCCAAAGGACTGGAGTGAATTCAGGGCTGTAAATGTTCTTCCATTCCACGCTGGATTCCACTGGAATTCTTTCCTTTGCCAGGATCACACAAGCATTAGGAATTTGCTTGTTTTATTCTGCCAATGTTTAAATGATTGTGGGGTCTCTAAAAACCAGAATTAGGACTTTATTCCATCAACGGAAGGCGGGGGTTTCATTAGTTTATTCCTATGCAAGTTGAAAGAATCTGGGTAAGCAGCATATGTGGTGGGAGAATGGGGCAGTACATATCTGGCAGTTGCAATCAGGATACAAACATTCACCAGGGTTTATGGAACGATGAGGAATAACAGATGCTCAGAAATGTAAACACTGCAGCTTGTGTAAAAATGTAAACAATGTGAGAGCCAGAAGGCCCAGGGGAGGTTCTGTTTGTAAGCACCAACAACACATTAGACAAGTGAACTCCTAACAAATGCTCATGGATAAGGAGCAACAGTCTCCAAGTCTCAGTGGCAAAGGTGAGATAAAGTGTATCCCTAGACCAGAAGGAACAAATTCTTTCTAAAGTTAGTACCACTTGCGATCACAGATGCCCACCCGCGACACACAATGTGTAAGAATGTCCATTCGCCCGATAATCGGCCCATGTACGGGCACTTATTGTCTGAAACAGCCATTCGGTCATGGATCATTGCCTGATCCGCCGGGCGGATTGCCGAATGAGCGGCCGTTTTGGCCGATAAAGTGCCTATACACATTGTAATATCGTGCAGCGCGGGTCAAAAAACCGGATCACACGTTGTGTACGAACCTAAGGATCTCAGACTATTTCACCAAAGACAAACACTTTACCATAGTATCTGTGCAAGTGCAGAGCTACATCAAATCTATGAATTTTCATTGTCAGAATCTTTTAACCAACAAAATGTTGGACACCAAATCTGTTAGTTTACAACCAAACCTATGGAAGTCTTCCAGACCACTGCATTGGATATTAAGGGGAACTGTGGTCTCATACAAAGTGGTCTTTATTATAAAGGACACATCCCAGGATCATCGTTCTAGCTGCCAGTCTATCCAAAGTTTCAGCAGTATAAAGGGTAGTGTTTCCTGCTAGTACTGTGAGCTGTACATCACCAGCACTTGGGATCTGCCTCCAAGTCTCTGTTGGAGCATGCCCACTGCTGGCACAGAGCATCATCAACTGAATCATAAGCCCCACCCAAACTTCTTGATCCTTTTTAAAGCTAACCACAAGCCTGAAAAATATTTTTTTTTTCTCTCTCCCTAAGGTGTCCATAGCTCCATAGGAATGGACATAGAATGGTTTGAAATGCCAAAACTCTCCAGTTTCTTTCCGCTTCGGATTCTGGATCTCAGGAAAATCCTAAAGATCCAAAGACGGACCGAATTTCGATTATTATCGAATGTTCAGGCAATTTTGATATTTCAAAAAAGTAGCCTCGAACGTTCGATAACCCTTTGATAAGTCCCGAAATCTGGATTTGATGGATCATCGGATCGGCTCTGAGTCAGACAGGATCCCATCTCTATCTGTAACCGCTTCAGAAAACATTGATTCTGGGGAATGGGCTTATGAACCAGTTTATACACATTGCCAGTCACATAGACACAGGGGACAGGGCAGTCTGGAAAGTATTTGAAAGACTTGTTTGAAAGGTATGAGGGAGCTCTTTTCAAATAAAGACCATAGTTACCCTTTAAAGGGCCATTCCACCCCACCCACCTAAACCACAAGACCACGATAATCACCTGTTTCCCGAATGAATGGAGAGATCTTCGGTATCATCCCTGGCCCCCACCAGAAGGTTCATGACTCCTCTGCCATTGGCGTTGCTCTTTCAAAAGCATGTAATGTGTGTCTCAGAGAGTAACCAAAAATATCTCTTCTTAAGCACCTTCTATACATGATGGTTAGTTCTTATTGCTAAAAACTGGCTGTAGGATAATTTTCCATAATATTGTTTATGTTATTAAATACTAATTAGACGCCAAGTGAGAATATGTCGAAGGAAAGTTCCACCCCAGGGAGATTTTTGTGGCTTTGTGGAACTCTCTGAAAACCCGCTGATATAAAATATATGGTTCTATGTCACCTTATCTCTTTGAAAACCCAACGAGTTTGAAATAACACGTGTGACTATTTGGTTTAACTGAATGTGACTATTACATCCCACAGCATGTTTTTCATTAATAATCAGCCTAGAGTCTGTTGGATTCCGTAAGGATCTGATTTTAAAGGTTCAAGTTTGAAACCTAGATGTGGTGAACATAAGGTGAAAAATAAATCAGTCGTTTCATTCCGCCCGCAATGGCTTACGTTAGTGCTTATAAATGTACCAAATATTTGGCACTGTGGCAGTGTATTTCATTTTTGAGATGTGACTACCTACCTCAAATATTTGCAAAATTTGTTTTTGTGCCACATTCGGAAGAATTTTGAGATTGCTGCAAAAATTCCTTTTGGGAGACTACAAAGGTTTACCGGGGTCCTCCACTACTGGGTTCTATCATATGTTCCAATAAAACCACCTCCAAGGACAGTTCCATGAGTTGCTAATGGGGCAGACACACTCTGCAAAGGAGCACATTTCCCCATGGCCAGTCCAGAAATAGTCCCGGACTGTGAGGGGGGAGTGCTATACAATCCAGACAATTGGCAACTAAATGGGAGGGTTTAATTCTCCTTCAAATTAAAATAAATCCACTTACTAATCATTATGTGTCTAGACAGGGTGTCAGGCATCTCTTTGGATGGAATTGTCCCGACTGCCAGAGATAAAATCCTGAATCCGCAGTCAGAGCTGAATCAGGTAATAGCAGCCCTCCGCCTCCACCCCCCCCACACACACACCACTTGGATGCCCCCACTTTGCCATTTCCCCTCCTGAACATCCCTAAACACTTCCTCTCATCCTTCTCCTGCCCACTCAATGCCCCCAACCTGCCTACTCCCTGTCACCTCCGCTCAGGCCCCAATAAAAAAAAAAAACTTGCCCAATCAACCAAACAGATTCTCAGGGGTTGGTTATCCTGCTCATTACAGATCACCAATCAGGAAATAACATATCTGTCTGGCTCCATTTCCGATCAACGGTTGTTAATGTATCAAATAACTGTGTAGGGGCTACGGTGACTGCTGGGAATTGTAATCTTATAAATAGAGCGTTACGCTTTAAGTACAAGAATCAACATTTCCAGTTATTTCAATGCTTGGAATGCGTGTGGTTTAGGCTTAAAAGAAGAAGTAGAACCGTGAGCAAATAGAATTTAATTGCAATGACAGTGTAGCTGGTTGAGTGTTTGTGGTAGAATGGAGTGGGTAGGTTGTACAGGCATGAGACTTGTTGTGGGTCGTTAACTCAGGAGCTTCAGGAGCTGCCAGCTATTATGTGCTTTGCTTTACGCTTTAATCTTTGATTAATGATTATCTCTCATCTACAGCAATTCCTTTCAACATCCGTGACCTCAATAAAAACGACGTCTACAGAAGTTGGTCCCCTTTATTGCTGATGCCACAGGAAGTGAGACACCACGAGAGGAGTTCAGCTACACGATTTAGGCTTTATCTCCGCTCTCTAGAGAATTGCGTTCAATGCCAGTAGTCCGCAGCTTTGAAAAAAATAAAAGGAAAAAAGGGGGAATAGAATATGAACGTTTATTTACTTTATTTTCTAACCAAAGTCTTACTGCTCCTCACACTCATTTTATTTTGTCTCGTCCATATAAACTCCGATTCTCGGAGACAGCAATATATAAACCATTAGAGCAGGGAATATCCTGTAAATTATATCCTTATAAAATGTTTATTAGCTATGTCATAGGTTATAATCCGTACTCTCAATGTCACATGAATACTAAGACATTGTGTTATAATGAGTGACAACAAGGGGGGATGACACCATCTTGTGTGTATGTATAGTTTATTTATAAAGCACCACTTGAGGACGCAGCGCTGTACAGTAATCTATCAAAGGGAAATGCTTTCACCTCTTCTCTTTATCACTACCCAATGTCCATATGTACAATCCACAAGTCCCTGTGGATGATCCTTACATCCCAATGTCCATATGGACGATCCTTACATCCCAATGTCCATGTGGATGATCCATACATCCCAATGTCCATGTGAATGATCCATACATCCCAATGTCCATGTGGATGATCCTTACATCCCAATGTCTATGTGGATGATCCATAGATCCCAATGTCCATATGGACGATCCTTACATCCCAATGTCTATGTTGATGATCCATACATCCCAATGTCCATGTGGATGATCCTTACATCCCAATGTCCATATGGACGATCCTTACATCCCAATGTCCATGTGGATGATCCATACATCCCAATGTCCATGTGGATGATCCTTACATCCCAATGTCCATATGGACAATCCTTACATCCCAATGTATATGTGGATGATCCTTACATCCCAATGTATATGTGGATGATCCTTACATCCCAATGTCCATGTGGATGATCCTTACATCCCAATGTCTATGTGGATGATCCATACATCCCAATGTCCATATGGACGATCCTTACATCCCAATGTCTATGTTGATGATCCATACATCCCAATGCCATGTGGGATGATCCTTACATCCCAATGTCCATGTGGATGATCTTACTCCCAATGTCCATATGGCTAATCCTTACATCCCAATGTCTATGTTGGATGATCCATACATCCCAATGTCCATGTGGATGATCCTTACATCCCAATGTCCATGTGGATGATCCTTACATCCCAATGTCTATGTTGATGATCCATACATCCCAATGTCCATGTGGATGATCCTTACATCCCAATGTCCATGTGGATGATCCTTACATCCCAATGTCTATGTGGATGATCCATACATCCCAATGTCCATATGGACGATCCTTACATCCCAATGTCTGTATGTGGAACTGTGGAACTGTCTTCCAGCAGATGTGGTAATGGCAAGTTCATTAAATAGCTTTAAAAAAGCCTGGATAAGTTTTTAACAACTAAAAATATGGAGAATTACTGGTATTCATACATATACTGTAGTTCTGGTTGGTACGGGGATCTAATAATATTGAGAATTACTGGTATTAATACATATACTGTAGTTCTGGTTGGTACAGGGTACTATATAATATTGAGAATTACTGGTATTAATACATATACTGTAGTTCTGGTTGGTACAGGGATACTAATAATATTGAGAATTACTGGTATTAATACATATACTGTAGTTCTGGTGGTACAGGGATATTATATAATATTGAGAATTACTGGTATTAATTAAAATACGTAGTTCTGGTTGGTACGGGGGATACTATATATATTAAGAATTACTGGTGTTAATACATATACTGTGTCTGGTTGTACAGGGATACTATATAATATTGAGAATTACTGGTATTATACATATACTGTAGTTCTGGTTGTGTACAGGGATGCTATATAATATGAAAATTACTGGTATTAATACATATACTGTAGTTCTGGTTGTACAGGGATACTATATATATGGAAAATTACTGGTATTAATACATATACTGTAGATTGGTTGATCCAGGGATACTTTCCAATTGCTGTTTGGAGTCAGGAAGACATTTTTTTGCCCCTTGTTATCTGGGTTTTTTTTTGCCTTCCTCTGGATCAATGTTAGCTAGGGTAAAAAAAAAAGGAGGTGAATATCTTGGACTTGATGGACGCATGTCTTTATTCAACTCAATTATATGTTATATGTATGTTACTATGTGATGATCAATATTCCAATGTCTATGTGGATGATCCTTACATCCTAATGTCTTGGATGATCCATACATACCAAAGTATATGTGGATGATCATTACTCCCCATGAATGTGGATGATCATACATCCCAATGTATATTGGATGATCCTTACATCCCAATGTCTATGGGATGATCCTTACTCCCAATGTATATGTGGATGATCCATACATCCAAGATATCATAACATACATGTTATGTGGATGATCCATACATACCCATGTCTATGTGGATGATCCATACATCCCAATGTCTATGTGGATGATCCTTAAATCCCAATGTCTAGGGATGATCCATACATCCCAATGTATATAGTGGATGATATACATACAATGTCTATATGGAAGATCCTTACATACCCAATGTATATGTGCATGATATACATCCAATCTATGGGATGTCCTACACCCATGTCTATGTGGTGATTATTCCATCCCAATGTATATGTGGATGATTCCATACCTCCCAGGTGATATGTGGATGATCCATACATCCCAATGGTATCATGTGGACGATCCTTACACCCAATGTATATGTGGATGATCCTTACACTCCCAATGTATAGTGGATTATCCTTACATCCCAGTGTCCATTTGGATGATCCATACATCCCAATGTATTGTGGACGATCCTTACCTCCCAATGTATATGGTGGATGATCCTTACCTCTCCAATGTATATGTGGATGATCCATACATCAGTGTCCATTTGGATGATCCATACATCCCAATGTATATGTGGACGTCCTACCTCCCACATGTATAGGGATGATCCTTACATCCCAATGTATATGTGGATGATCCATACATCCCAGTGCCATTTGGATGATCCTTCCTCCAAGTATATGAGGATGATCCTTACATCCCAATGTATATGTGGATGATCCTTTTACCTCCAATGTATATGTGGATGATCCTTACCTCCCAATGATATGTGGATGATCATACATCCCAAGTATATGTGGATGATCCATACATCCAATGTCTATGTGGATGATCCATACATACCAATGTCTATGTGGATTGATCCATACATCCCAATGTCTATGTGGATTTCCTTACATCCCAGTGTCCGTGTGGATGATCCATACATCCCAAGTCTATGGGGATGATCTACATCACCAATGTTAGTGTGGATGATCCTTACCTCCCAATGTATATGTGGATGATCCATACATCCCAGTGTCCGTTTGGATGATCCTACATCCCAATGTCTATGTGGATGATCCTTAACATCCCAGTGTCCGTTTGTGGATGATCCATACATCCCAATGTCTATGTGGATGATCCTACATCCAATGTATGTGGATGATCCATACATCCCAATGGTCTATGTGGATGATCCTTACATCCCAATGTCTAGTGGATGATCATACATCCCAATGTTATGTGGGATGATCCATACATCAATGTATATGTGGATGATCCTTACATCCCAGTGTCCGTTTGGATGATCCTTACATCCCAATGTCATGTGGATGATCCTTACATCCAGTGTCCGTTGGATGATCCATACATCCCAAGTCTATGGATGATCCTTACATCCCAATGTCTATGTGGATGATCCATCAATCCCAATGTATATGTGGATGATCCTTACATCCCAGTGTCCGTTTGGATGATCCTTACATCCCAATGTCTATGTGGATGATCCTTACCTCCCAATGTATTGGGATGATCCATACATCCCAATGTAATGTGGATGATCCTTACATCCCAGTGTCCGTTGGATGATCCATACATACCAATGTCTATGTGGATGATCCATACATACAATGTCATGTGGATGATCCATACATCCCAATGTCTATGTGGTGAGATCCATACATACCCATGTCTATGTGGATGATCCATACATACCAATGTCTATGTGGATATCCTACATCCCAGTGTCCGTTTGGATGATCCATAATACCAATGTCTATGTGGTGATCCATACATACCAATGTCTATGTGGATGATCCATACATCCCAATGTATATGTGGATTATCCTTACCCAGTGTCCGTTTGGATGATCCATACATCCCAATGTCTATGTGGATGATCCTTACATCCAATGTCTATGTGGATGATCCATACATCCCAATGTATAGTGGATGATCCTTACATCCCAGTGTCGTTTGGATGATCCTTACATCCCATATTTTATTAGAATGGGTTATAGGACCTCTAGATTGATTAGTTACACATTCATTATGTGCATTAACCAGACCATATTAGAAAAAATACTTTCATAAACCATTAACCTTCACTGAAATAATTTTGTAAGCAGGTTAATTTGTATTATTCAAAGATTTTCTCACTTTCCATATAGAGAAGGCGATGGGCCCCTGTTCAATGTAAACCATCTGCCTTTGGAATGGGTCCAGCAAAAGGCAAAACATTGTGTTGGTGAACGCATCACTGTCCCTTTGAAACTGATGATTTCCTCTGTCAGAGGGTTTTGGGGGTTTGTTCATTTCCAGCAAGTCACTGGAAGGAACTGACTTGATGAACAAACTTCCATGGTCATGTGAAAATAAACACATGAAAGGTGATCAGATTTCTCATTGGGCAAAAAGTCACATGCCTTATAATGAAAATGATGGGGTTCATGTAACTGCCCAAGTAAACGAGAAATAGTTTGAACACACTATGGAACTCTATGTTCTACACTTGGCAGAGCTTTGGGAATTTGCATGATGATTCTGTGAACTGTTGATATGTTTGTTTGTATGGACCTGATGGCCCTGACTAGAGGCACATTTGCAAGTCATTAAAATGTCCTTGAGGCTCTGAGTAAAGGGACAGATCTAAATGACACATAGCATAGGGTGGGTGTGTAACAAGATCCAGAGAATAGCCAACTTCATCACTCCATGTAATTATATAGTCAATACGTGGCATAACGGTTCTTACAGACAAAGTCAACACCAATATACCACTGAGAGCTGCTATTGCAATTGTCTAAATTAGGTCTTCCCCCTCTAGTCAGAAGCTGACCACCCTCCTCAGGACTATTCCTCCTCAGTTGGGTGAATTCCTGCATAGGGTGGTTTTGGGAAACTCTCTAAGTTGCCTGCTAAGAGGGTCACAGGATCTCCATATGGCACCTAAATCAATCACTTTCTTTTCTTTATAGAAAAATGAGCTCATGTGAACTAATCTGGTGCATTGTTTGGTGTTTCCCCCGTAATTAATGGGTTCCAGTGGTTCTTACCAATTTACCTTTCTTTAAAGTTATCTAAAACCAGCTGGGTCCATTTTGATTATGCAAAATTCTGTTAACTGCATTTTCTTGCACTGAATATATGCATCACTTCCTCTTTTCTCAGCTTCTTTAATGCAAATTCACAATTTGCATACATTTGGAATATTTAAGGATGTTTGTCAAACCATCAGTCATTACGGTAGGATTGTGTGTTGTGGAACAGGGAACAACGGTTTAAGTATATGCAGGTATTTTCTGGTGTCAATTAGTTCCCCGGATATTAATGGATATCTCACAATATATAAAAAATTGGGCTGTTGTACATCCATTTTAAAGGGCAACTAGAGACCAAAAATATAATACATACAAAAAAATAATATTATGTATTGTAAAATTAATTGTATGTATTATATTTTGGTTTCAGTTGCCCTTAAAATGGATGTACAAACAGCCCAATTTTCTATATATTGTGGTGTTACATTGAAGGTTTGACCAAGCCTTTCGGGAACTTGTACTCCACCCAGAGTTAGGTCAGAGAAAGTTCTTTAAAACTAGAGAGTCAGCTTCAAGCATCCAGGCCCACCAGGAGAAGCTGTCAGCTCATGCAGCCAAAAAAGGCAAGTACCAGTAGGTTAGGACCCAGTTAAAGGAGTCTAGCCCTGAAATGAAAACTTGGCTGCTCCAGACTGTCGTTACCAAGGCTATTTAGCCACTTTTAATTGGCGGATTTGCCGGACTTTAATTTTAATAAGTTTTAACGGTCCGCTCGCGGATTTGCGAATTTTCGGAATTTTTTCGAAAATCCGCGGATCCACGAAGTTCGGACCATCTCTAATTATGCTAGCTATGCTCTGGATTTGGGCCTCTGGAACCTGAGCCATTTTGAAACCCTGTACTGAGCCTGGACATGCTCGAAGAGGCAGACAGGGGATTAACATTCAGTCATTGGCTGTGATGGCAACTGTCAAAATCCATAACTGCTTAAGTTCTAACTGGAAGACACAGGATGAGAAACAGGGGTAACAGGACATTGTGCAGGATTTCAGGTCAGACTTACTATTAATCAGATTTCAAATATACCGTTAGGGGTTTGGGGGGTGATTTACCTGTATGTAAGTTTTCATTTCAGGGATAGACTCCTTTAACTGGGTCCTAAACCTACGGTACTTGCCTTTTGGCTGCATGAGCTGACAGCTATCATGTGTGGCTGGATGCTTGAAGCTGACTCTTAGTTTAAAGAACTTTGCTCTGAATAACCTGGGTGGAGTACAAGTTCCAGAAGGCTTGGTCAAACCTTCAATGTAACAACAATTATAGAAAATTGGGCTGTTGTACATCCATTTTAAGTGCACTAGAAACCAAAAACTATAATAAATACAATTCTTTTCAATACATAATATTATGTTTTTGTAGTATTATATTTTTGGTCTTCAGTTGCCCTTAAATGGAGTACAACAGCCCAATTTTTAATATTGTGAGATTCCAATTAATATCCTGGGGAACTTAATGGACACCAGAAAATACTGCATATACTTAAACTCGTTCGTACCGTTCCACAACAACACAAGCCCTACAGGAATGACCTGATGTTTGACAACATCCTTACCATATTCCAAATGTATGCAAATTGTGAATTTGCATAAAGAAGCTGAGAAAAAGAGGAAGTGATTCATAATCAGTGCTAAGAACAGCAGTAACAGAATTTTGCATAATCAAAATGAAGACCAGCGGTTTAGATAACTTTAAAGAAAGGACAATTGGTAGTAGAAGAACCCCTGGAACCCATTAATTACGGGGGGAAACCACAAACAGATGCACCAGATTGTCACATGAGCTCATTTCTATAAAGAAAAGAAGTGAAAAAAAAGTGATTGATTTAGGTGCCATTATGGAGATCCTGTGAACCCTCTTAGAAGGCAACTTAGGAGAGTTTCAAAAACCACCCTATGCAAGGGAATTCAAACCACAACTGAGGAGGAATAGTCATGAAGGGAAGGGGTGGTCAGCTTCTGACTAGAGGGGGAACACCTAATTTATGACCATTGCAATAGCAGCTCCTCAGTGTATATGTTGGTTGACTTGTCTGAAGAACCAGTTATGCAAATGTGTAGTGATTTATAGAATTACATGGACGTGATAGAAGTCGAAGTTGTATTTCTATGGATCTGTTACACACCCACACTATGTTGGTGTCATTTCGACTGTCCCTTTACCTCAGAGCCTCAAGGACATTTTAATGACTTGCAAATGTGCCTTAGTCAGGGCCATCAGGGTCCATAACAAAACCAAACATATCAACAGTCACAGAATCATCATGCAAATTCCCAAGCTCTGCCAAGTGTTAGAACAATAGAGTTCCATTGTAGGTGATTCAAACTAATTTCTCAGTTACTTGGGCAGTTACATGAAACCCCATCATTTCATTATAAGGCATTGTGTGACTTTTTTGGCCCAATGAGAAATCTGATCACCTTCATGTTGGTATTTTCACATGACCAGTGGAAAGTTGTCATCAGTCAGTTTCCTTCAGTGATTGTGGGAAATGAACAAACCCCCAACAACCATCTGGACAGAGGAAAATCAGTCAGTTCAAGGGACAAGTGATGCGTCACAAACAAAGTTTGGCCATTTTGCTTGGACCCATTCCAAAGGCAGATGGTTTAATTGAACAGGGGCCCATCGCCTTCTCTATCGGGGAAAGTGAGAAAATCTTTGATAATGACAAATTAACCTGCTTAACAAAATTATTTCAGTGATGAAAGTTAATGGTTTATGAAAAGTATTGTTTCTAATATTGTCTGGGTTAATGCACTATAATGAATGTGAACTAATCAATCTAGCGGTCCTATAACCCATTCTAATAAAAATAGGGGATTAAGGATATCCAAACGGACCACTGGGATTGTTAAGATAATCCAATATCATGGGATGTATGGATCATCCAAATAGACATTGGAGGTAAGGATCATCACTAGGGACATTGGGATGTATGGATCATCCAAACGACCATGGGATGTAAGGATAACTCACATAAGAATTGGGATGTATGGGATAATCCACATAGACTGGTATGTATGGCTGAATCCACATTAGACATTGGTATGGTATGGATCATCCACGGACACTGGGATGTAAGGATAATCCACATAGACATTGAGTTATTGTAGGATCATCCACATAGACATTTTGTTGTATTGATTCATACACATAGGACATTGGGATGTATGGATCATCCACATAGACATTGGTATGTATGGATCATCAACATAGAACATTGGTATGTTCTGGATCATCCAAACGGACACGGGATTGTAGGCTCATCACATATACATGGCTGTATGGATCATCCCCATATACATGGGATGGGAAGGATCATTCCACATAGACATTGGGATGTAAGGAACATCCAAACGGGACACTGGAGTAAGGGATATCCACAATTAACATTGGGATGTCTGGGATCATCAACCATAGACATTGGGATGTAAGGATCATCCACATAGGACATTGGGAGTGTATGGATCATTCCAACGGACACTGGGATGTAAGGAATCCCCATAGACATTGGATGTAAGGATCATCCAAACGGACACTGGGATGTAAGGATATCCACATATACATTGGGATGTGTATGGAGCACCACCATACATTGGGGATGTATGGAATCATCCACATAGACATTGGGATGTAAGGATCATCACATAGACATTGGGATGTATGGATCATCTCAATAGGACATTGGGATGTAAGGATCAATCCACATAGGACATTGGGATGAGGGATCATCCAACGGACACTGGGCGTAAGGATTCATCCACATAGACATTGGGATGTAAGGATATCCAAACGGACACTGGGATGTATGGATCATACACATCTACATTGGGAGGTGAAGGACCTCCACATAGACATTGGGATTGTAAGGAATCATCCACATAGACATTGGGTGTATGGATATCCAAACGGCACTGGGATTGTAAGCGATAATCCACTAGCCATGGGATGTATGGGACATCCAAATAGACATTGGTATGTATGGATCATCCCACATAGACATTGGTTATGTATGGATCATCCCACATATACTGGGAGTATGGATAATCCACATTATACATTGGGATGTAAAGGATCATCACATATACATGGGAGGGTTCGGTGGTAAGGATAATCCACATATACATTGATGTAAGGATCATCCTCATAACATTGGGAGGAAGGATAATCCAAATGGACACTGGGATGTTGGATCATCCACATATACATTGGGATGTAAGGATCAGCCCCATATAATTGGGGGGATGGTTAAGGATGTCACAGATCTTGGGATGTATGGTCATCCAAATGGACACTGGGAGGTATGGTAGATCATCCACATTAAATTGGGAGGTAAGGATTAATTCACATATACATTGGGAGGTAAGGATGTCACATTTACATTGGGATGGATGGATCATCCCAAATGGACACTGGGATGTAGGATAATCCACATATACATTGGGATGGTAAGGATCATCCACAAATATACATTGGGATGTAAGGATCGTCCACATAGACATTGGAATGTATGGATATACACATATACATTGGGAGGGATGGATCATCCACATATACATTGGGAGGTAGAATCATCAAAGGACATTGGGATGTAAGGATCATAAACATAGACATTGGGGATGTCTGGGGATCATGCAATATACATTGGATGTAAGGATCCGTCCCATATAGACATTGGTATTTATGGATCATCCACATATACATGGGATTGTATGGAATCATCCAATAGGACATTGCGGAGTAAGGAATCATCCACATAGACATTGGGATGTATGGATCATTCCAAAGACATTGGTATGTATGGATCATCCACATCGACATTGGTTATGTATGGATCATCCACATATACATTGGGATGTGGATCATCCAATATACATTGGGAGGTAAGGATTTCAATCCACATAGACATGGGATTAGGATATCCAAATATACATGGGATGGTATGGATCATCCCCACATATACTTGGGAGTGGTGGTACAGGATCATCCCCCCACATATACTTGGGTATGATGGATCATACAATAGACATAGGATGAAGGATCATCAACATAGACATTGGAATGTATGATATCCACATAGTAACATAATAGTAACATAGTTATGAGGTTGAATAAAGACATGCGTCAATCAAGTTCCAAGATATTCACCTCCTTTTTTTTTCGCCTAGCTACAGTTGATCCAAGGAAGGCACAAAAAAAAAAAAACCCAGATAACAAGGGGCAAAAATGTCTCATGGACTACCAAACAGCAATTGGAAAAGTATCCTGGATCAACCAGATCTTACAGATATGTATTAATTACCTAATTTTCCATATTATAAGTATCACTTGTACCAACCAGAACCTACAAGTCTAGGTATTTAATACCACGTAATTTTCCATATTTATATAGCATCCCTGTTACCAACGAAACTTACCAGTATATGGATTGAATACCAGTAATTCTCAATATTATATAGTATCCTGTACCCAACAGAACGACAGTATAGGTATTAAACCAGTAATTATTAATATTATATTAGTTACCCGTGACCACCAGAACTAACAGTATATGTATTAATACCAGTAATTCTCAATATTATATAATATCCATGTACCAAACCAGAAACACAGTATCGGATAGTAAGTAAAAGTAATTCCAATATTATTATAGTATCCCTGTACCAAACCAGAACTAAGTAATGGATTAATACCAGTAATTTCAATATTTTAGTATCGCTGTTAACCAACCAGAACTACAGTATATGTATTAATACCAGTAATTCTCAATATTATTATATCCCCAGTACCAACCAGAACTAACAGTATATGTATGATACCAGTAATTTCATATTTTAGTTGTTAAAAAACGATCCAGGCCTTTTTAAAGTATTTAATGAAATGCCATTACCACATATGCGCTGGAAGACAGTTCCAAAGTTCCACATACAGACATTGGGATTTGTAAGGATCGTCCATATGGAATTGGGATGTTGGATCATCCACATAGGGACATTGGGATGTAAGGATCATCCACCATGGACATTGGGATGTAAGGATCATCCACAGGGAATTGGGATGTATGGATCATCACATAGGACATTGGGGATGTGGAAGGATCATCCACATGACAGGGGATGTAAGGATCCTCACATGGACATGGGATGTCTGGATCATCCACATAGACATTGGGAGTAAGGAGTATCCATATGGACATTGGATGTAAGGCATAATACAAATGGACCATTGGGATGTAAGGATCATCCACATGGACATTGGGATGTTGGATCATCAACATAGACATTGGGGATGTAAGATCGTCCATATGCGACATTGGGATGTATGGCTTCATCCCACATAGACATGGGATGTACGGATCATCCCAGGGAACATTGGGATGAAAGGATAATCCAATAGTTACATTGGGATGTAAGGATCATCCACCAAGACATTGGGAAGTTAAGGATTGTCCATATGACATTGGGATGTAAGGATCATCCACATGGACATTGGGATGTATGGATTCATCCACATGGACATTGGGATGTACGGATGTCCATATGGACATGGGGATGTAGGATCATCCACATGGACATTGGGAGATGTGATGGATCATCAACATTAGACATTGGGGATGTTGTAAGGATCGTCCATATGTTCGACCGTGGGATCTATGGATCACTCCCACAAGGACATTGGGATGTAAAGGATCATCCACATGAGACATTGGGATGTATGGATATTCACATGGACATTGGGATGTATGGATCATCCAAGGAAATTGGGA
>CM033477.1:141820460-142042093 GCA_019447015.1 Hymenochirus boettgeri | reverse complement strand
ATGTAAGGATCGTCCATATGGACATTGGGATGTAAGGATCATCCACAGGGACTTGTGGATTGTACATATGGACATTGGGTAGTGATAAAGAGAAGAGGTGAAAGCATTTCCCTTTGATAGATTACTGTACAGCGCTGCGTCCTCAAGTGGTGCTTTATAAATAAACTATACATACACACAAGATGGTGTCATCCCACCTTGTTGGTCACTCATTATAACACAAATGTCTTAGTAATTCATGTGACATTGATGAGTACGGATTATAACCTATGACATAGCTAATAAACATTTATAAGGATATAATTTACAGGATATTCCCTGCTCTAATGGTTTATATATTGCTATCTCCGAGAATCGGAGTTTTATATGGACGAGACAAAATAAAATGAGTGTGAGGAGCAGTAAGACTTTGGTTAGAAAATAAAGTAAATAAACGTTCATATTCTATTCCCCCTTTTTTCCTTTTAATGTTTTTCAAAGCTGCGGACTACTGGCAGTGAACGCAATTCTCTAGAGAAGCGGAGATAAAGCCTAAATCGTGTAGCTGAACTCCTCTCGGTGGTGTCTCACTTCCTGTGGCATCAGCAATAAAGGGGACCAACTTCTGTAGACGTCGTTTTTATTGAGGTCACGGATGTTGAAAGGAATTGCTGTAGGAGGAGAGGATAATCATTAATCAAAGATTAAAGCGTAAAAAGCAAAGCACATAATAGCTGGCAGCTCCTGAGAGCTCCTGAGTTAACGACCACAACAAGTCTCATGCACTGTACAACCTACCCACTCCATTCTATCCACAAACACTCAACCAGCTACACTGTCATTGCAATTAGAATTCTATTTGCTCACGGTTCTACTTCTTCTTTTAAGGCCTAAACCACACGCCATTCCAAGCATTGAAATAAACTGGAAATGTTGATTCTTGTACTTAAAGCGTAACGCTCTATTTATAAGATTACAATTCCCAGCAGTCACCGTAGCCCATACACAGTTATTTGATACATTAACAACCGTTGACCTGAAATGGAGCCAGACAGATATGTTATTTCCTGATTGGTGATCTGTAATGAGCAGATAACCAACCCCTGAGAATCTGTTTGGTTGATTGGGCAAGTTTTTTTTTTTATTGGGGCCTGAGCGGGAGGTGACAGGGAGTAGGCAGGTTGGGGGCATTGAGTGGGCAGGAGAAGGATGAGAGGAAGTGTTAGGGATGTTCAGGAGGGGAAATGGCAAAGTTGGGGGCATCCCAAGTGTGTGTGTGTGTGGGGGGGGTGGAGGGCGGAGGGCTGCTATTACCTGATTTCAGCTCTGACTGCGGGATTCAGGATTTTATCTCTGCAGTCGGGACAATTCCATCCAAATAGAGATGCCTGACAACCCTGTCTAGACACATAATGATTAGTAAGTGGATTTATTTTAATTTGAAGGAGAATTAAACTCACTCCCAATTTAGTTGCCAATGTCTGGATTGTATAGCACTCCCCCTCTCACAGTCCGGGACTATTTCTGGACTGGCCAATGGGGAAATGTGCTCCTTGCAGAGTGTGTCTGCCCCATTAGCCTAATCATGGAACTGTCCTGGAGGATGGTTTTATTGGAACATATAGATAGAACCCAGTAGTGAGGACCCCGTTAAACCTTTGTAGTCTCCCAAAAGGAAATTTTTGCAGCAAATCTCATAAAATTCTTCCGATTGTGGCACAAAAACAAAGTTTGCAAGATATTTGAGGTAGGTAGTCACATCTCAAAAAATGAAATACACTGCCACAGTGCCAAATATTTGTACAATTTATAGCACTAACGTAAAGCCAGTTGCGGGCGGAATGAAAACACTGATTTATTTTTCACCTTATGTTCACCACATTCTAAGGTTTCAAACTTGAACCTTTAAAATCAGATCCTTACGGAATCCACAGACTCTAGGGCTGATTAGTAATGAAAACATGCTGTGGGATGTAATAGTCACATGCAGTTAAACCAAATAGTCACACGTGTTATTTCAAACGCGTTGGGTTTCAAAGAGATAAGGTGACATAGAACCATATATTTTATATCAGCGGGTTTCAGAAGATTCCACAAAGCCACAAAAATCTCCCTGGGGTGGGAACATTTCCTTCGTACATATTCTCACTTGGCGTCTAATTAGTATTTAATAACATAAACAATAATTATGGAAAATTATCCTACAGCCAGTTTTAGCAATAAGAACCAACCATCATGTATAGAAGGTGCTTAAGAAGAGATATTTTTGGTTACTCTTCTGAGACAACACTTACATGCTTTGAAAGAGCAACGCCAATGGCAGAGGAGGCATGAACCTTCTGGGTGGGGGCCAGGGATGATAACGAAGATCTCTCCATTCATTCGGGAAACAGGTGATTATCGTGGTCTTGTGGTTTAGGTGGAGGGGGTGGAATGGCCCTTTAAAGGGTAACTATGGTCTTTATTGAAAAGAGCTCCCTCATACCTTTCAAACAAGTCTTTCAAATACTTTCCAGACTGCCCTGTCCCTGTGTCTATGTGACTGGCATGTGTTATAAACTGGTTCATAAGCCCATTCCCCAGAATCAATGTTTTCTGAAGCTAGTTACAGATAGAGATGGGATCCTGGTCTGACTCAGAGCCCGAGATCCGAATGATCCATCAAAATCCAGATTTCGGGACTTATCAAAGGGTTATCGAACGTTCGAGGCTACTTTTTTGAAAATTATCAAAAATTGCCTTGAACATTCGATAATAATCGAAAATTCGGTCCGTCTTTGGATCTTTAGGATTTTCCTGAGATCCAGGAATCCGAAAGCGGAAAGAAACTGGAGAGTTTTGGCCATTTCAACCATTCTATGTCCATTCCTATGGAGCTATGGACACCTTAGGGAGAGAGAAAAAAAAATATTTTCAGGCTTGTGGTTAGCTTTAAAAAGGATCAAGAAGTTTGGAGTGGGGCTTATGATGCAGTTGATGATGCTCTGTGCCAGCAGTGGGCATGCTCCAGACAGAGACTTGGAGGCAGATCCCAAGTGCTGGTGATGTCACAGCTCACAGTACTAGCAGGAAACACTACCCTTTATACTGCTGGAACTTTGGATAGACTGCAGCTAGAAGCATGATCCTGGGAGTGTGTCCTTTATAATAAAGACCACTTGTATGAGACCACAGTTCCCCTTTAATATCCAATGCAGTGGTCTGGAAGACTTCCATAGGTTTGGTTGTAAACTAACAGATTTGGTGTCAACATTTTGTTGGTTAAAAGATTCTGACAATGAAAATTCATAGATTTGATGTAGCTCTGCACTTGCACAGATACTATGGTAAAGTGTTGTCTTTGGTGAAATAGTCTGAGATCCTTAAGGTTCGTACACACGTGTGATCGCAGGTTTTGACCCGCGATGCACGATATGTACAAATGTGTATAGGCACTTTATCGGCCAAAAACGGCCGCTCATTCGGCAATCCGCCCGGCGGATCAGGCAATGATCCATGACCGAATGGCTGTTTCAGACAATAAAGTGCCCGTACATGGGCCGATTATCGGGCGAAATGGACATTCTTACACATCGTGTGTCGCGGGTGGGCATCTGTGATCGCAAGTGAGTACGAACTTTAGAAAGAAGTGTTGTTCCTTCTGGTCTAGGGATACACTTTATCTCACCTGTTGCCACTGAGACTTGGAGACTGTTGCTCCTTAATCCATGAGCATTTGTTAGGAGTTCACTTGTCTAATGTGTTGTTGGTGCTTACAAACAGAACCTCCTGGGCCTTCTGGCTCTCACATTGTTTACATTTGTACACAAGCTGCAGGTGTTTACATTTCTGAGCATCTGTTATTCTCATCGTTCCAGTAAACCCTGGTGAAGTGGTTTGTATCCTGATTGCACTGCCAGATATGTTACTGCCCCATTCTCCCACCAGCATATGCTGCTTACCCAGATTCTTTCAACTTGCATAGGAATAAACTAATGAAACCCTCCGCCTTATTGATGGGAATAAAGTCTAATTCTGGTTTTTAGAGACCCCACAATCATTTAAACATTGGCAGAATAAAACAAAGCAAATTCCTAATGACTTGTGTCTAGTCTGGCAAAGGAAAGGAATTCCAGTGGAATCCAGCGTGGAATGGAAGAACATTTACAGCCCTGAATTCACTCCAGTCCTTTGGCTTTGGATGCTACTACAGATACTCTCCTGATTGGAAGGACTATCTTGGGCCCTTGAACCTTGACATATGCATTTGTTAAGGTGGAATATGGACTTTGAAATTTGGATTTCACCATCTTTTTAGGGCTGGTACAATAGGGCAGGTTTCAATCTACTTTGTATTTTGTTTGAATTGGTCGAGAGTTAATTAAAAACAAAGCAGTTAATTCATTGGCTGGACGATCACCCCAGGTGGTATATCATGGCTGATCACAAAAACCATACAAACATTGGTATATCTCATGTATTCAATTAGATCAACTGGACTTGAAATGTAGTTCTTGAAGACATTTCGCTAGTCATCCGACTGGCTTTCTCAATTCAGAATGACTTGTACAAGAATCTGTGGCAATTATGTACCCTGGAAAATCCCAATTAGCATATCACAGCCAGGTGTTAAGGGTGTGATTGGATAGTGGCTAAGAGGTGTTATAGGAACGCCCAGAGTAAGGTGTTAAAACAGCATTGTACATGACAGACAGTTGGTGTCGAACCCCCCCACCTCTATTTAGGCTTGGTTTCTCTACCCATTAACCCTTCTCTTCACCTTTAATATTAGGGAAGGACCCCAGATCGCCCCAGGATTTCTTCCTCTACCGCTCCTTATATTATAAACTATTATCAACTGGATAAATCGTCTCTTACTATAATACGTTTCAGGTGTTTAAAAACATGATCGTAGGGGCCTCACAACCCATAGCTCTCAATGAAATCCGCACAGATATAGGGTAAAAAAACCATCTCAAGAAATTCATATCTCTAATTAACTGACAAAACCTGTCAAGTTATTCCTTATTTTTGTCCTATTCTGGATTTTTTCCTACAATCCCATCATGCAAAAGCAAAATCTCTTTTTGTACCTTGTAAAAACAATGCAGCAAAAAAAACCAAACTCGTTGTTCAAAATCATTCCCAATATATTTGTGGAGGAAACATCGGCATACATTTATTTTTTCCACCAATCACCGGCGAATGATAAACCATGGGTAGGGGACAAAGGAACAGAGAGAGAACACCACCCGCCCCAGGGCGGACGTTCCCCTACAGCTCTGTAGCTCTAAATTAGGGTTAAGAGATTTTTTGTCTATTGTCTAGTGCTGACCTACACGGACTCTTGTTAACCCCCAGAATGCATTTGAGAATCGGCTGCAAGTAGGCTTTAATCTGACACATTGCTCTATATTCTGTGAACCCGATCACGTGTTCGCAAATCCCCATTTGCTCTTCTAGAAAATCAACGTCGTACAGAAGAAAATAGAAACCGTTTCCCCATGCTTTAAATCGGCTAGAAAAAACCATCAGACGTTATCTAACGGCAGAAACCTATAAAAAAAGAACATATTTTTTATTGGTTAATGCAAATTAATATCCCAAAGCAAACTTTTTGCCCCTCCTCCTCATGTCTTGGTCACTCGTGCTAGATTAATTATACAGTTTTCAGGGCACCCTGAACTGTTTTTGAAGGTTTTTGCCAGTACTATACAAGTATGCTTCAAACTGGGTTTTGGGGGTGATACACAGACTAAAAAGAATGTTTGTGCCCTTTAAATAAGAACCTTCTAAAAAAAGATGATGTGTATAAGTTTTAGCAGGCAGTAATGGGGGAATCAAGGGTCTTGGACCATAACCGTTTTCTGTACACCTGATATTTCAGTTTTTCACAACTCTTGTTTGTCCATAATTCTATTTATTAAGAAAATAAGGATCCATTTTTTTCCCCTGTAGAACATTGTTGTTGTACTACAACCTTACCGATTAGCTCTGGTGATGCCCCCTATAGAAGTCAATGGGCGGCACTTCTCTCCGGCGAGCACAATTACGTTACAAGTCCCATGTGTGGGCTCTCAACGATCCAGAGAAGATTTGGGTAGTCAGCTTAAACACGTGTTCCTACACGAATTGATATAAAACTCGGGTGACCATTGCCGTTTACCTACTGTACTGGATCAAACATTTTTTTGCCGCAATGTCTGATCAATTTAACAGATGATTTCTGTTGGCCCAAGTTCATAACCACACTACAACGTGAAGCCATAATTTCTCCAAGTACCTATGTATCGCCCATGATATGTCTACTGCATGCCAACATTAAGTGAAATCCACATCATAGGCTCCTGATCTTCAACTAGCGGGCAGCCGGTTTGCTCAGCTCTAAAACTTCACAGTGAAGCAGATTGTCTATTATTACTAACAAACACATCTTCCCCGGCTAGAGGTCAATGATAAAAACGTTATTCGGGAATCTTAATGGTTTGTTTTTGCTGCAAAAACATCACCGTGAGTAATTCCGTCTCTGCTTCGGTTTTACTTGCTGCCTGAACCACGAAAAAAAAAATTTATTCTCTAAGGAAACGTGGAGCTTTCAGGAACCGATGACCTTTGCTTTGGACATAGATATAAAAATCCAGGATCATTTCGATGGGTTTTAGAGTTGATACCTCGGTGAATACAGAAAAAAACACAAACTACAATTTTTAAAGAACTAGGGGAAAATTCACAAGAAATCTCCAGGTGAAAAAGATAAAGATTAAAAGTGGATCACACTTGGCCCAATTATCATAAACAGACATCATAAATGTCTATCATATGACCACCAAACTGTTTGGGGTGGTCAATAAAACAACTCCCACCACATAAACAACATGTTGGCTAGAGATGTTCCAACTGTTGAGGTTTTGTTCCGTTATCGAATTTTTTCGAGACGTTTCCCGGAAATTTCGAAAATTTCGAAAGGACCCATGAAGAGGAGAAAAAAATTTGAAAGTTTCTGTCCATTTTGAGGATATAGTAATATGGGTACTGTAAATGGCACGCCTGGGGACTGGTCTGGGAACCCGAAAATAAAACTAAAACTTATTTAAAAACTCATGAGGATTGGCTGTTTTCAATTCCGATTAATCGTCTACTTGACTTGCGATTTCCGATAATCTTCTTACTGTCATTTCCGATAATCGTCTAATTTGATTTTCAATAATCCGTCTACTTTTTCGTTTTCCGATAAATCGTACTGCTTTTGTTTTCCGCTAATTCATCACTGTTTGATTTTCAATACTCGTCTCTTCGATTTCCGATAATCGTCTACTTTTCGGCTTTCGGTTTTCAATAATCGTCTCATACTTTCGATTTTTCATAATCGTTCTACTTTCGATTTTTCAGTAATTGTCTACTTTCCATTTTCGATAAACATCGGAAAGTCGAAAAACCTGTGTTCCTTGAATTCGCGTTCTGAAGCTTCATCGGATTTCGAAAACCCTCAGATTCGATTCGAAAACCCAGTGTTTCTATTCGGACCCACATACACATATCTCTAGTGTTTGGGCATCAAAAGACATTAGGGCCTATTCGAATCTAATTTACATGCAGTTTTTAATCTTGGCGTTCTAGCTCTGGCCCAGAACATCGGCGCCCAGTAGTAACATCGGTGGTTAATCTGCTGATGTAATATTCACATTAAATAGAACTTTGGTGAAAATAGTACTAACTTCCTGTGCCCCCCTCTTTACCTGCATAAAAAGCACTTTTAAATTATGTGTTTGAATTAGGTAATGGCTGCCATTACTATTTATTAGTCCTTCAGTTTAAACAAACTCATTTCACAAAGGTTGTTAAAGACAAAATGACTTTTGTATATCTGCATTTCCCCCCACAATATTTTTTGGACCTATGCCTTTTATAACAACCGTGTGATCCTTAGTGTCTCTACTGGGGCCCAAAACGACAAATGGAGGCAGTTTTCAAAAAAATAAAGTTTCACCCTATCAATAACCTCCTTTTCATTCTGATTTTAATACGTATCGGTTTCTCTTTAAACCCTTTACGCTCAATTGTATTTGGTCTCTGAATCTGTCTTTATCGTCAGGCCCTGCAAGTCAGCTAGGGACCATAAAGCCATTCAGAACGTAAAAACTCCATTAATTAAACCGTTCTGGCTTCTTAACCTACAAAACAAACGAAATGTACGGCGGTTTTCAAATTTTTTGAAAGGTGTTTAGTCTTGGACAAAAGACAGGCTACACACAATATTAAAAGAATGAGAGAACGGCAGGAAGAAAGATATAGCTGGAGGTCACCAGATAGCCCATTCAGCAGATTAAGCCTGAACACTTGTTTCGGAAGGTGTTCCTTTCTAAATGGATTCTCTCCAGATCGTCTGTCGTTTGGGACACTAAAGAATTAGCTTGTCTCTGTTTTTCTGTATCATTAGCCGGGAGGAGCTGGGTTGGATCCCAGCTCCAAAGACATAAGAATTAATATCTCTCTTCCTCTGATCTTTAAGGGGCATGTCCACCCTTATACAAACTTTAATATAGTATAGTCATGTTCCCCCACCCCAACAGCTATATATATTCCATAAAAAGTCCCCCTATCATTACTACTTACCTTACCGAACCCTGTCTCCCTTTGCCGCTTTTCCCAGGCCCTCCGCTTGCAACGGAAACTGCAAGGCCGGGTGCGGAACTGGCATCCGTGTCAGTGTAATTGGCTGAGGAGGCAGCCATTTCATGGACTGCGGCTGCCGGCTGCTCGAACCGTGAAGGAAGAGGTAAGGTAAGTACTGATCTGGGGACGTTCTGAGAATAATTATAAGCGGTTGGGGCTGGGGGGACATTGACTATAATATACAGAAGGGTAATTAACGCTAAAGGGAGGGATAACCAAATCGTGTGGGAAAGGAGGGAGGAATGTATGGAGGGGTGAAGGGCTGTCAGTGGCACTTCCAAACTTCTCTGGAGGGGAGACAGGAGGGCAGATTCCTATATAGACTCTCTTATCCTCCTGGTGGCCCTTTTTTTTTACTTTGGGGGAGACGGCAGGAGCCCCATTTGGAGCTGGGATGTGAGAGTAAGGATTTTATTACACACAGAGGGGGCAATTAGTGGGGTGTTATAGTTTTTGGTGGTGGACATGCCCTTTATAAATAATGCATTTTTTATTTTAGTCGTGTTCAAGGTCGTACTACCTACTGGGCCTTGGAGTCGGAGATATTTTTATAGGGAAAATTTTAACTGACCAATTCAGGTTATTAACTATAAACATTTTTGAAGGGCTTTTAGCGGGAAGAGTAAAAATAGGATCTCCGAGGTGTGAGAGATAATTTGTTTACAAAGCATTAGTAGCATTTTATAGATTTTGTTAGTTTGGATACACCTTCTTTAGTAAAAGACAACTATACTCACCTCAGCGCCCGATCCTCCACTGATTGTCCCTTGGAAGCTCCCCGGTTGAGGACACTACACCGCTAGGTCTTTACCTCTTCATTCTTGGGCCTGCTGGTCCCTCATTTGCTGAACCAATTAGTGAGATGTTCGAAACTGTTTCGTTCGAGTTCCGTTCTGTTTTCGATTTTTCGAATTTGAAATTGTCTATTCGCTAAAATCATCTCCTTTCATTTTTCGATGTTCGCAAATCGGCTACTTTCATTTCCCAATTTTTAAATCGTCTACTACTTTGAAAAAGTTCAAATGTTTCGTCGGGACTGTTTCGAACCCTCAGTTCGATTTGACACTGTGTTCTACTTCGAACCCACATTACAATCTCTAACCAATAGGAAAACACACTGATTATAAAGCATGTCTTTCCTTTGGGAAAACCCCCCGACGCAAGAAAGAGGTTTAAAACAAAAATCAAATGCATTTTTTGTTTGGACTTTGGAATGAAATGTATTTTTAATATAGACGCTAGATTACTATTTTAGCCTACTTATTCAATGTTCATGTAGCAAGATTACATTCTCACTCAGTTCTAAGGACCTTTTTGTACCTAGTAATCTGGAAAATGTACATTCTAACCTAGAAAGTGTAATACAAGAATATCTGCTCACCCTGGACTGCTGACTTCCCTAAACGTTCCTAAAGTTTCTCGATTCTTTCCCGTTCCCCCTTCATTTAAGCAAAGTTACTTCATTTTTACATACCGCTCTCTAATTGGACAACTGCTGCAGGGGAACTAATTGCAAACAGTGCTTGTCCCTCTCATTTTTGCTGGTAATTAAATGAGTGTCTGATATTTCAAATCATCTCCCTTTTTTGCACTTCTTTTGGAGACTTGAAACTGTCCTTTATTAAAATGGCTCCTTACCTTAACATGATTCCCAATTATCAAGCTCTAGCTACAAACTATATTTTGCCAAAGTTTACCGCCCGTATAAGGGTGGTTGCTTCCGGATCTCCTGTGGACCTCACCAGCATGCCCACTTGTATCAAATCATCAACTTGCATCATAAGCTTCCGCCCACACTTTTCAATCATTTTTAAGCTTAAAAGCCACAAGCCCGAAATTAATTTTTTTCTCTCTCCCTAAAGTTTGTGGCACACACACCCGATTTCGATACTAAAAACTAAATGAAGCGCCCTGAATAAGGTGTTTAGTGAATTATTTTAATCAAACTGGAATAGCAGGATATAAGGGAAACCCATAGCTGCGTGCTGATATATAACAATCTTGTTCATACTACGATATAAGGTGTACCTTCCATACATGACAGAATAACACTAAATATGGTTTCATCACCCAACTTGACTTATTCCATCTGATTAATTTCCTAGAACCCATTGATGCTTAGTTATTGTGAAATAATTAATATTTTTATATTATTTTTTGAATGTTGAACAAAAGGTTTATCTGTAGTAACAGGCCACACAATGGTAACGTTATTGTCTGGATCGGGTCTACATTATAATTTTTTATGGGTCAATGTTGACATTAATTGGACCTTGTTAAAATCAGTCCGATGATGTCTCAAGCACTTCCCGCAATAATGCCCATCTCAAGCAGGGAGTTCAGTACTACTACCTACAAATGGTTAACAATCTCTCCGGAGTGGCAGTGTACACTGTCCCTTGGGTGTTATAGCTAATCTAGAATCCTCTGAATCAGGAAAGAAGCGGAAAGACATTGGAGCAATTAGTGTTAAGGTAAGAAAATATTCTTTATTTTTAAAAAGCCAAATGTTTTTTAACCACATTTTCCCCTTTACGGCTTTTCCTTTAAGTCTTTTTACCACACCCCCCCACACCACAAGCACGCACACACAACACACACAATTATTAAGCTCTAAGTTCTAGAAGAATTAAAATAAATAAATAAAACATTTTAACATTGCCAGTTATTTTTTTGGCAGAAAAACGGGTCTCCAGTGTGATCTGCATAATGAAAATCCTCCCTTAATTCCTGCCTTAATTACATCAAAGGGTATCTTAATGAGGCAGTTTTAGAAACCAAACTGGGAATCCTATGAGTTAGACTGATTGAAACGGCGATATGTTGTAAATGAGGAAGGACCACGTTATTCTAACTGCCTATTTCCTGAATGACTGGATAAATGATCCACTCAAAGCGTTGGAACATTTAGTGTTTAAACGGGATCTGATAACAGTAATGATCTTACTTTTATAAAAAAATTTTTAATAAGAACTCTTTTTAATTACAAATATCCTGACTTTTAAATAAAATGGTAAATCCCAGGCTGGGGAGAAGTTTAAAGATACACAAACTCATGCAGAACTGCTCACTACCTCCTCCACAGACAGTAAATCCTTGCCTTTCCTCTCCTCTCCCATGTAATGAAAAGGGAGGGCAGACCTTGGGAGGAGCCAAAGAGCAGACCAGTTAATACAATGAGTATATTCATTTATTTTAATGCTTCCCGTAATTTCCTAATAAAAGAGACCCAGTATCATTAAAACAGTTGTGGTTTAGGCAGCCTGTTTAAGAGTAAGCCATATTATTCTGGGAACGTGTGTTTACAACCAAGAAGGAATTCTTGTACAAATAAATACTTGGTTCCATAGTTTAGCTGCAACAAAATGTTATCAATGCAAAGATGTTGCTAGTAACAATTCGGATTTACTGGTGTCATTCATTTTTAAATAGGGAAGGGCCATTGTTTATTTTCATTTTATTTATTACTTGTTTTACACAGAGGCCTTGTGACACACACAAAGAAGCTTTCAAAAGCTTGATTTCCACGGAACACATTAGGAACCCGCTATCGCCATGTGTCGGAGACCGTCTGCCAAAAATCATCTCCAAGGGAAGAGACCGTCAAGCATAGAAGTTCAGAGCTCATTCAGCAACACATCTGTCTGAATTGAACTGAATTAGACACAGAGACGTTTAGTGGTTTAGCACGAGGAACAAATTCTCCAGGTTATGTCCTATTATAGTACAAGCAACAGACAGGCCCACAATATTTTCATGGTGATTGTCAGGCGTTAGACAGACTAGAAAAAAAAGGTTAGAGTAATGCGAACTGTAGCTTGGGGCAGCAATCTCGGGTTCTTGGTTATCAGTATACTAGTAAGCCCCTCGTGCCACTGTCGCCCATGTGGTTGAATCCCTCCCCCCACCGTGTACACAACCCTGCCCCCCCAAATGCATCTTGGCGTCCGTGCATATCTACCGCCTTTGGTTGTATATAGATACACTTTTTTTAATGGATTCGGTTTTGGTGTCCCCATATTTCTAACCTTTAGTAACCCGTTGTCAAATATTTTATAAACAAAAAAACTTTTCATTATGTGAGTCAGATATGTTTTTATTAATTTCTACTGTAAACCAAGTCTTGAGATCCTTTATAGGGCATAGCCACCCTTAAAACAAAAAACTAGTCAGGTTATCTGCCCACAACCCAACTGCTATTTTTTTTAATACCAGTTTTTGTTACATGTGTTGGTAAACCAGAATATTCAATGATCCGGGTTTTATTTTCCTTTCTTTCTTTTGTTCTGCTCGTCATTATGATCAATGAGCTTTTTTATAAGCTTGAGCATGTGAGTAGAGAGGGGATCCTGGTTCCGACACGAACCCCTCGGTTCTGAAATCTGAAAGATCTTTCTGAATCTGGACAATCCTACCCCGATTTCAGGACTTCGAACACATTTTCGAAAATCCGAAGATCAAAACTGAATGAAAATTTTCTAAATTTTCGAAATGTACCGAGCTATTGTCGATTTTTCTAAATATCTTTTGTACATTCGGCAAATCTTCTTATCTCGAAAATTCATTCCTTTTTTTGGGATCTTGGATCTTCAATGATTTCCTGAGATCCTGGAAAATCCAAAAATGGAACGAAACTATGTAGTTTCGGCCAATCGCTCATACAAGAGGAAGGCAGCAAGGGAGAATCACTGTCAATCATGTTCGATGTCAACAGTCACATCCTTGATTTCAGGCATGCGGATGGATGACCGCTTACCCTGGCAAAAATGGAGGCAAAAATATACTTAAATATCTGGTTAAAAAATCTAAATCCGTGCTATATGTGCCAGTTGGGGTGGGGGCAGGTAACTGACTGTGACCATTTTTTTAAGGACATTCCCTTTAAGAAATCCAACATTGAACCTGCACTTGACGTATTGTTATTGATATAACACTCTTCAATCTTTAATGAATGTGAGCATGTCAAAGCAAAATAATTGGTTTTCCAAACGTCTTAGCACCCAATGTTAAAGTCTGTAGCCCCACGAGGAACATTCCAGTACAGTGAACACATCTGGTCATCAATCCATACTACATAGAGACTATTGTACCTCTTTTAATTGAATGTTTGAGTGCAACTTAAAATTTCCAGCCACTGACTTTCTCTTTGTTCTCTGTTAAAAGGCACATTGGAAGGTAAAGCGCTACACAAGGAAACAACGAGATATTCTAATAAGTTATTCACGTTTTTCTCAAGCATTTCGAACCAGCGCATGGCCCGGGCTGTTTTTAACTCACACACATATTTGAATATCTTATATAATATTGCCCAATTGGGTAGAAAGGCTTAAGCTTGGTACAAACGTGGTTTGTTTTGGCAAATGGTTGGTGTACCATTTTTGTCATTGATGAACCGTTGGTTGTGCACATTTTTTCCAATAAAGCAACCGATTGGTTGGGCAACTAGTCAGCTAGCTTCATACACTAGGGGTGTCCACAATCGTGGTGGTGCCAGGCTTCATGAATGTCCATAACTACAAACAACAACTGTCCAACTTTTAGGATTCCGTGCCATGTCTGTTTCTCCCCCCTGGGTGGTGGCCGGACCTGGAACTCATATCCATTATTCTCACCATCAGGGGTCTCTGTCATGCCTCATGACATCCTCAACCTCACCGTGTGCTGGCTGGCTAATAAGGACTGTTTCAGATGTTCTTGCCTCTTCTCATTGATTGTTGTCCCTCCTGATCCTCAGTTATAGTTCCTGGTGTCCATGAATCCCCTGTCTTGTTCTTGTTCCCCAGCATCCTGCTTGGTCCTTGTCTCGTAACCCAAGGTCCTAGTGCTTTCAGTTTCATCTGTTCTATGTTTTTTTCTTGGGTTAATATGTTATCATGTAATTGTGCATTTATATTCTGTTTTTATCTTCTCTCAGTCTGATATTCTGTATACATCTCTGTTTATTAAAGCAAGAAATCAAAACAATCAAAAACGACCACAGTCCAAACTACTAACCTAACTAATCTATATTAGCAAGACAGGCAGGGAATCCCACACCAACGTTCCCCAGGGGATCGTTCTCCAAGAGTATGCGGGACATGGTGGTGATCTTTTAATTAGAAGTAAGTGCTAATAGGTAGAATCTATCCTCTTTATAGCGTATGGCTAGCGTTTAGGCTGGTTCATATGGGCCTATAATTTTGGCACGATTGACTGGGCGGATATTTTTTCTGAATCACATGTAACTCAGCCACGAGTGCAGGGAATGGCCAATTTGTTTCCCAATCAATTTTAAGCAAAATTGGTCAGTAAGAACAATCCTCTATACTAACCAGAGTCTCAAAACCGCTCCGATCTCTCGCACGCCCACTTGCCAGGGGAAGCTGACCCCCTACTTCGCGTGCGCACCCCTGACGTGAGAGACATCAATGCCGGAAATGAGGGGGTAAGAGAGAGAGAAAGAGTAAGTTGATGGTTAGGAGAGAGAGAAAGAGGGGAAGAGTCCTTTAATGGCAGGGTTGCTAACATTCTTTAAAGAATCGGGGGTTTGCTATGTTTACCACCGCATCATGGCCAATCACGTGGTTTCATATCACCCCACAAACCTTACATCATTTTCCCTTTTTATTCAATATCAATTTATTGACCGTAAGTCTGTTCAGACCTTAAAGGACCATTCACACAAACACATGCTGGGCCATCAAGAAGATGCAATTGGGTTTTGTACTAATGTATATGTAGGCTCTGTACCACCCACGATCATTATATTGTCCTGTCCAATACAGTCAGCCGGCTCGTTCACATTGCTGACAGGTGTTTAGGTTTGTGGGGAATGGATAATACAATTACATCCAAACTTTTCGGTGGGGGCATTTCTGTGAATGGAAGTTCTAAACAGCTTGTGTACAAAATCTTCCCTATCTCCTATATCCTATTTGTTGGCTTGAGATAGTTACATCCCGACTACAAATATATATTTCGTCACCTGTAGATGAAAAAATTCATACATGTAATTATGAGAGGACTTGTTTCTTAGTTTCTTGCCACTCACTAAAGAAATCTAAGCATAACTAAATAATAGGATAGTACCTACGAACTTCGAGATACCGTAAGAACTCGAGTATAACCGAGTTTTTCCAGGCTGAAAATTCAGACTCGGTTTATACTCGAGTCAGACCTACCTGAGCATTCCGGCAGCCGCACGAATCCTTTCTGTACGGCGCGCCACCTGAACGTCACTGCCGGCGCCAACCCGTGCGCCGGGCAGTGAACGTCAGCCGGCGCCGTACACAGCGCGGCGTGCCGACTGCTCAGGTACCGCACCTACCTGCAAGATGGATACTTACCTGCAAGATTGATACCGCACCTTACCTGCAAGATGGATACTTACCTGGCAGATGGATATCCGCACCTTACCTGCAGATGATACTTACCTGCAGATGGATACCGCACCTTACCTGCAGATGGATACTCTTACCTCAAGATGGGATACCCGCACCTTAGCTGCAAGATTGATACTTACCTGCAAGATGGATACCCGTACCTTACCTGCAAGATGGATCTTACCTGCAAGATGGATACCGCACCCTTACCTGCAAGATGGATACACTTACCTGCAAAATGGATACTCCCCTACCTGCAAGATGTACTACTTACCTCGCAAGATGGATACTTACGCATGTCCATACCTGCAAGATGGATATTACTGCAAGAGGATACCAGCACCTTACCTTGCAATCTCAGGATACACCGCACCTACTTTGGATGGAGGAGAGCCCACAGGAGAAGAGACAGGTACAAACTGAACTGGGTGGGAGGGTGGGGGGGGCATTCAAGGTGTTTGGGAACTACAACTCCCAGCATGCTTATTAGCTGGGAGTTGTAGTTTCAAACATCTTGAATGCCCAGTTTCTACCCTAGGTTTATACTCGAGTCAACAACTTTTATTAGGATTTTTAGGTGAAATTGGGTACCTCGGTTTATACTCGAGTCGGTTTATACTCGAGTATATACGGTACTAGAAACGTGACCATGTTTTCAGCAGAATCATTCAAAAGATAACACTAATCAGTATTAATCGATTATTTATTATACAATGATATAACACTCAATTTATAGTAGAATTAGCCATATGTGATTGGGGCCTCTTGTACAGGTTCTTGTATCTGTTTGTTTTCAAGCAAAACCATGGAGCCATATAGTCTACATAAAAATAATGCACACACAATTCTAATTGGCAATATTGGCTATATCTCCATAGTTGCTGCTTCAACAAGAGCCAGCCCATAAACCCTGGATAAATTAAAGCAATTAGTTCAATAAGTTGGCCAAATAATTTTAAGCCCAGCACCCCGTCAAGGTTTCGTGAATCCTAGGCCTAACTTCTGGTACTTACCATTTTTTGCCTACATACCTTTGGAACTATCATCTCTTCTCTCCCTGTGCCTGGTGACAATCCGTATGCTGTTATCCTATTGTTTAGCCACCTTACACACCAACCCCCCACCCATCTGTAAGTTGCCCTTCCCACATAGATTGTAAGCTCTTCGTGCAGATCAACATTCCTATTGTGTCGAGGCATGCTGCACTCAATTTAATACATAATTTATATATATGCTTTCTTCTCTGATGTATGAAATGGTATTTATATTTAATTTAATTTTTATTTATCTGTATAATGGCTTGCACTTATCCCCTTGTTTGTATACTCTGTATTTATAATGTACAGCGCTGCGGACCCAAGTTGCGCTTTATAAATAAAATTATACATTACATACAACCTGAGCTGACCCTTCTCCTGTGTGGCCTGTAATGCTTGAACTCTGGGTGCAGCAGGCACTTTGAAGTAGCAAACTTATGGAATATAGCCAATATGCAATTAGAATTGCTTGTGCACTAGAATTCTATTGCTTTTAGGTAAATCCTATTTTTGGTCTCGGGTTGCGATTTAATATGAATGTACAACAGCTCAATTTTATATATACCACGATGGTCTATAACACAATTTATTTTAAAATGCCAATAAAATCCATAGATAGTTTTATATTTATACCTTTCAATTCGTTTGGATTGTGCAACCCACACCGACATTAATCACAGGGATTATAGATGATTCTGTGTGAGTCCTAATATTACTCCTGTCAATCATTCTGTCAAAGCTGAGGTAAAATAAACATTTAGTGAAATTACTAATAATTGGCAGGGAGATATGATGTCATGGCTTGGTAGATATGTGGAATAGTAACTTAAGTGTTACAATCCAGTATCTGATCTAATTTGAGGAAGATCATTAACTTAAAAACAAATGGTTCATAACATAAACATGTGTTTTGTGGTGTCTGTGTGACTTGGGTTTTCTTCTTTTGACCATGTTAATGTTTCAGTGTCAACACTCACAAAGACTCTTCACCATCTGTGAAACATCAAAGACTCAACATCAATTGGGCACAACGTCTTAGCCAGCAGGACCCATTAGGAGTATGTGTGGTCCTCTTGGTCTTTATTGAGGTTTTAATGTCCTTTACTTTGGAGAACTGAACAGTTGTCATTTTGCCCATCACTGTTTGTAAACAAAATGGAGACCCGTGACTCGCCGATATTCTACTGCCAACATTATCAACACCCTACTGGGTTAATGGCAGTTTTGCAGCTGTTATTACTGACTGTATATTGGAAACTTAAGCAAAAAACATTTCTTAAAACAATAAACCTATGTACATGTGGGAAATGCATTATAACAATGTAGGGGGTGTGCAGTACCCTGTGTAAACAGAGGTGGCACAACTGGCTGCTATAACAAATGGAGTTGTATATGTGATATGTACCCCTACTTAAATTATAAAGGATTTTAGAAGTCATGAGGAGTGTCCGTGACCAAGAAAAGCCAAGGCCACCTGTATATCCTTATCATTTTAGTAGGGGGTACATTATCCATTATATATCCATCCACTTTCCCTTCATTTCAAAGCATCGCCTTAAAGGAACACAAACACTAAAATTTACTAAGTGCCATTCGTGCTATTATCTCACGGGAGGTGAGAACGCTTATTCTCACCTCCCTGTGAATAATAGGACGCTCGGGGGACCAGGAACTTACCTTATACCACCGACCCCGCCCCTCACTCGCAGCCGCTCAGTCTCTTGAACAGCTGTTCTGTCCCGTCAACGCACCCTACTATCTTTGATTGGCCGCATGCTCCTAATGATAGGGCGCGTGGTCGGGACAGAGCGGCTGTCAGAGACTGAGCGGCTGCGAGTGGAGCGCGGGTAAAGGTAAGTTCCTGGTTCCCCCGAGCGTCCTATTTTCACAGGGAGGTGAGAATAAGCATTCTCACCTCCCTGTGAATAATAGAAACAATGGCAAATAGTCCATTTTTTAAGAAGCATTGGAGTTTACAGGTCCTTTAAAAAAATCCTCATTCATTGCTCCCTCTTTTGATATCATGTCCATCCTTAAAAACAAAAAACTGGTCACTTTGTCATTAATTTTTCCCCTACACCCCAATGCTATTTACTTATTGCATCACATTCTAACCATTTCTAACCAGAATATTTAATGATAATATTTACCTACCCCGAGTTTGCTTCCATTTCTGGCAAGTTTGCTGCCTTCTCCCCTGCTCAATGAGCTTTTTTAGCTTGAGGCATGTGCAAAGGAGGTGCAAGGGAAAGCATCAATCATTGGCTGTTATGTCAGCAGTCTCAGCCCTTTGATGACTGCTGAAGGGAGGAGCCTATTTCTCTGCCATAACGGGAGCAACAATTATCCTTGTATATCTGTTTTAGTATCACATCTTATAATAGGCTGCATACGGTCTATATTGGATGTACGTTCCCTTTCATTTGCCCATCTTTGCTAGGGCCCCTGCCCTCCATCCTAGGCTCCATTTCTCAGACAGAGCTGACATTTTACATCTGACAATTGTTTGTCCTTTCTTTTTATGAAACAGAAATAAAACCCAACTGATGTTTATTCACCTTTCCCTTTTTCTCGGCCTCTTGACCGACCTCAAACACTTTACTAGAGGAAGAGCTAATGTTTGTTTTATGACCATGGAACCATCTATGCCCGACTCAGAACGTTGTCTAAATCTCTTTAACACCTTTGGTTTCTATCTCCCAGAGTCCTGCGGAAATTAACATTAGAACATTGTTCTGCTTGGGTACAGAATGTGTGTATAGCAAAGTCTAAACCTAACTGTGACCAACTGGGAACACTAAAGCCTGAAACAGCTTGGCTAGGAGATTATCTGGGTTAGACTGTCTCCCATGAATATGGATCCCCATTGCTCAGTGCTGATGGTATAGTTACAAACAGCACCACATACATAATGTAATGTGACATCACAATTCTCCCCAATCGATACAAAAGAGCAGGTAATTTCCTTAAAGGACAAAGTCCCCTTAATTAAACTGTGCTGGCCCGTACACAACTCAACGTTTCTGACAACTGCCTGGGCCGATCATTTTATGCAGGTAATCATCTGGCGTAGGTGATTGATTGGACTAAACTAATTGCCCCTGTCTTCCATGTCCTATAGGGAAATTCAAACCAAGATGTAGCAACTGCTAAGAGGGCCAACAATCTTGTTACTAATATACTGCATTGCTAGACCCCACAGAGCACCTGTACCTGAGGTCTTTGTGTAAGTGTGAGAATTGTGATTACATGATGTACAAGCACATTTTCATCCCATTTGGAATCTTATACATTTCGGTGTGCCATCTACCCTCATCTGTTTCCCTATACATCCTGTGCATCAAGATTGCAGGGAACCCACCCAGCACTGTATTCAATCCACAAAATCTCAGAGATCTCAATTAATGAAATAAGTTATAAATTATTTAATTTAATCTGACTGCGTCTCTGTGCTGCCGGACCTAATCAACGCTCTAGCAGCAGAAATGGCATTCAAATAATCATTTAAAACTTTATTTAGGGGCGGTTGCAATTGCAGGAACAATCAAACTTAGCTTTTTTACCGCATTCTGCAGTTAGATGTATATTTTGGTTGGTCATTCAATACACTGACAATCCTTGCACTTTTTATACATCAGCTCCTAATCCTTAGTTTATATTGCTCTTAACCAGTTTCATTCATTTCACAACACTAATACTGCTTCTTTACACCCCCAATTTAACCACATTAGTTTAAAAGGGAATATACGTTTATTAACGTTCTTACATTTCCAACAACAGAAAGTGAGTTTTCTATTCCCCTCTGGTATATGCGTAAGGGCGATAGGGGGTAGGTAGGGAACATGTTTCCTTGTTTCCTTAATGAGGTTTTGCTCCCTGCTGATAAAACAACAGCTTTGTTGAGCTTGCAACGTGATATGGGTACATTAGGCCTGTGCAAGCCCGTTTCACACCTTCCTTAAAGTGAGTGGATTGGAGAGAAATGAAGGTTAGAGACCAGGGCATGGGAAGAAGGTTTAAAATAAAGCAAAAGATTTATGCTGACAAAATGTGCGTTTTTAGTAGGTGTTCCCATTATTTAGACGCTACAAATTTAACCCCAGAATTAAAACTTCCCTATCCCATTACTATAATGGGGCCATGCTGTATATATCATATTGTATACTATAATATGTACTATATTCTGTTTTTGTCTTTAGCGCTTATTTATTGATTAATTTATATACATTTGTATTTATGGTATTTATGCAAACTTGACAGAATACTTTTCATTAATAACTTCTGTGCTCCATCAGAATTATTACGGCTGCGGAATGGATCTCTCTAGATGTTAGGAGGGATCTATGTAGTGATGTAGCGAGGGATCTATGTAGATGTAGGGAGGAATTTATGTAGATTTAGGGAGGGATCTTGTGATTGTATGAGATCTATGTAATTAGTAAGGGATCTATGTAGATGTTGGGAGGATCTTATGTAGATGTAGCGAGGGTCTATGTAGATGTCGGGAGGGATCTATTTAGATGTAGGGAGGATCTGTTTAGATGTAGGGAGGGATCTATGTAGATGTATGAGGATCTATGTAGTGTAGGGTAGGATCTATGTAGATGTAGGGAGGAGATCTCTTTAAATTAGATGTAAGATATAGGGAGGCATCATGCTAAATTTAGATTGGGAGGGATCACTAAATGTAGATATAAGATGGATGTAAGATGTAGGGGAGAATTCTCTTCAGATGTAGATGAAGGAAGAGATCTCTCTAGTGTAGGGAGGAATCTCTCTGGGTGTAGATATAGGAAGATCTCTCTGGATGTAATGTAGGTAGGAATCTCTCTGATGTAGATGTAGGGAGGAATGTCTCTAAATTGGATGTAGGGAGGAAGGTCTCTAATGTAGATGTTGGGAGGGATCTCTCTAGATGTACGTATAGGGAGAGATCTCGCTAAATGTAGATGGAGGGGGAGAATGTCTCCTAGATTAGATGTTGGGAGAGATCTCTCTGGATGTAGATGTAGGAGAGATTCTCTCTAGATGTAGATGTTGGGAGAGATCTCTCTAGATGTAGATGTAGGGAGGAATGTCCTAAATGTATTTTAGGGAGAGATCTCTCTAGATGTAGATGTTGGGAGAGACTCCTGGATGTAGATGAAGGGAGGAATCTCTCCAGATGTAAGATGCAGGAAGAGATCTCTCTAGATGTCGTGTGGGGTTATCTCTTGATGTAGATTGCAGAAGGATCTCTCTAAATTAGATGTAGGGAGATACTCTCTAGATGTAGATGTTGGGAGAGATCTCTCTGATGTAGATGAAGGGAGGTACTCTCTCAGATGTAGATGCGAAAGAGATCTCTCTAGATGTAAGATGTGGGGAGTGATCTCTCTGGATGTAGATGTAGGAAGAGATCTCTCTGGATGTAGATGTAGGGAGGAATGTCTCTAAATGTAGATGCAGAAGAGATCTCTCTTGATGTAGATGTGGGGAGTGATCTCTCTGGATATAGATGTAGGAAGAGATCTCTCTGGATGTAGATGTAGGGAGGAATCTCTCCAGATGTAGATGCAGGAAGAGATCTCTCTGGATGTAGATGTAGGAAGAGATCTCTCTGATGTAGATGTAGGAAGGAATCTCTCATTGAGATGCAGGATCTCTCGATGTAGATGTAGGAAGAGATCTCTCTGGATGTAAATGTGGGAGAGATCTCTCTAGATGTAGATTGGGGAGGAATATCTCTAAATGTAGATGTAGGGAGAGATCTCTCAGTGTAGATGTTGAGGATCTCTATGTGTAGATATAAATAGGGAGGATCGCTTTGATTTATATTTAAATGAAATCTTTGTAAACATACAGTTTTTTTTAACCGTAACAATGGTTAGGAACTTGGAGGCAAAACTGTGGCCCCAAGCACATTCCTGCAGCTGCAAACATTCAGGTAACTTTGCCCTTCGGGCCCTGCACCCCCACCTCCGCCAGTTATGCAACTGATTTGCACCAACACAAAAAAAAGTTGTGGGTCAAACTCACAAGTGTCACAAAACTCCCTGGATGACAAAAGGGAATTCACAAGCTATGTCTGCAATACACCTTTGAAATGACAAAATCCCTGTAAACCCCGACAACAAAATGCTTTTATTGTGTTGCTAAATCATTTGAAATGATATAAATATAGATCTTTGGTGTGTAAGGAAATACTGTTTCATTCTGTTCCGAATTGGTTCTGCAGTGAAATAAAAGATCAGTTCATTCTGAGAACCACAGTTCTGTAATGCAGGAATGTTTTTAATGCAATACCTGCCTGGAACTGGATCACAAAGAACATTGCCATATGAACTGGCCCCTTTGCTTGTGGAATTATTCCGTCCTGACAGCGCAACAGGATTGAACTAATACAAATGACCATTTATGGCTTATTAAGGAGCCTAGAAAAGAACCTCCAGTAATTTAATCCTTGTGTCACTATTACATATTAAGGGCAAGTAACAATAAAAACAACTTTAAAACAAAAACTGGTCCATAATGGTTACATTGTTAGATGTGTTATTAAACGATATTTAAGTATAATTTTGTTCCGAGTCAAATAAACAATAACTTTCAGGGTTGTATCAAAGACCTCTATGAAGATCATTCTTCTTTTTTATATTAAAAAGAATGCCCCAACCCTGCATGCTAGTTATATTACTCTTCTGCACTAACAGCGGAGGGGCTGGACCGGCAGCCGTGTCTGGGACCTCAGCCAATCACAGATGCATCTGCTGGTCCAGCCCCTTACTGTTTCGTGCGGAAAACAGAATTAGATCCTTGACCAAGGGACAAAAGCTGGTAAGTATCTTTTGGGGCCAATTTTTGCACTTTTAAACCTAGTGAAGTCTAGGTTATGGGGGGATTTCCATCCAGGTATCACATTTTTTGTTGGGAGGTGGGGGTGGAGATCTCGGAATGGAACTCAGTAGTTCCTTTCATCGCTATTTAGTCTGGCAGAGTAGGCTGGCTCCTCCCCACCAGAACCAGTGAGTGACTGCTGATTCCTCATTTCCCTCCTCTGCACATGCTCATCTGATAAAAACTCATTGAGCAGAGGAGAAGGCAGATTACCTCTTTCAGAACAGAAAAGACCCAGATTAAATATCTGTTTACAAATACATGTAATAACTGGCTGTTGTGGAATATACTGTAACTGAAAAGTCACGCAGTTTTTTTTAAGGGTGGAAGTGCCCTTTAAATTAAACTGATCTAAATAAATGCTTTTTCCTTTAAACTGGTCCTGATTGTGAAATGTGCCCCTCCTATTCTACCTTTCCTCCTTTGCAGCTATATCGCTTCCTGGCATTTTTCTACAATAATTGAACTGTCTTACAGGGACCCAGCACAAATCTCAGTAAGGTCATCTGCCTTGATCAAGAGAAAATTTAGATATACCCAAGGAAGAGTAAAGAAATGGCAATAAGTATAGTAAATTATATTTATAATGTGTCAGGAAAGGAAGAGAATAAATTGGGGTTGGGCTTAATTTAACACATCCTGGTGGGACCCTGGTCTAATATTTGCTGCTAGGCATTAGCACATCTAGGCAAGACGGTATCTACCTCTCTATGGTCATTTAAAGTATTGGGAACTGGCCTATCAAAACACAGTAAATAAACTTCTTCAGCTACCCCAAGATGTGCTGCTGTCTTTCAGAGCCAAGAGAGGACTATGACCATTGGAGAAGTCATTGTGGTGGAATGGCAAGAAATATGGGTAAAGTAGGGAGATGATGTGGAAACAGCTAACCACTGCTCTCATTTCCTTTACATTAGTAAGGCCTTGATGTATAATGACAAAACCTTCCTCTCCATCTTTCAAACATAAAATTCATTTTAGCCGAACATGGTGACACTTGAGAAACCTGAATCATCTAGGTATAAATTTGTTTTAGCCTCTCTGTTCCTTTTATTAGATGAGGGAACAGAAAATATCAGGTTGAGATTTCTGATTGCTACAAGCTCGGGAAACAGGATGAAAAAAGCCTTGGGACTTCTTGACCTGGTGGAAACTGGGAAATGCCACTTCACTAAAGCTTCAGATATTAGCTGTAATTTCAGATATTTGTCATGTGTGTGCATCCTGTGATATGTCAGGCTGTAACAGCTAGAAATGTTATTTCCCTCTCTTCCCATGAATAACCTTAGAAAAACCCATTGACTTGTCTACCACCTTATTATCGGCAATTCAACACTTGGGGATTTTTAACCATCATAATTACTCAAGTTCTGTGCAAACTAGTAATTCACATTAGGGAGACACTTTGATAAATGTGTCTATGCAGTTGATCAATGTGTAACCTTTATACGGCCGATAATATAGGCTATTTGTCATCGCAGGCCACTTGGATCACAAAGCCTCTAGCAAAAAAAGTATCCAGGAATGGATCAACCTTTGTCCTGCCACAACAGTTAGATGCTTAAAAGACAGTGCTGTGTACTTTCTAGTTCTGGTGCCAGGCATTTTAATTGCATGAGATGCCAACAGCCAGAAGAATGTCATTCACTGTGGTGGAAATGAAGGCTTTCTGGGCAAGAGTAGCTTTCAATACAGGGTCTGTCTACCCTATTTATTCCCCTTTGCTAAGTAGATGTTAGTAAGAATGGGAAAAACATTTTTTAAACAGTTGTCAATCACAGGACAATGTCAGCAAATGAATATAATTAGTTAAGAGAAGAAGGTGGGACACAGACAAAACAAGTTATCCAATATCAAAGGACAACTAAGGGCTGGGCCACAGTTTGCGAGTTTCTCACATGTTATCGGTTCGTTAGGGTATGAGAAACCAGGCAGTGCATGTCAATATCGTTGGCCGATTACATGAGCTGGGACCATTTTCAAGAGCACATGCGATCACCATAGGCGAATCCCATGCAAATTGTGTAAGTCGCAGCGCAGACGGTAATGTCCGTTTCATGTGCGTCTGGTGTAGTGTGGGGGTCAACTTAAAGGCTAAATAAAATTTAAGGACTTCCCCATAGAGCGACTAAACATTTAAATCTTATTTGCTTTTTCAGACCTGATTTTTTATCATTGTCTAAAAGTAGCAGACCCATAGAGCGAAGGATGATGACATCAGATTGGCAGGTATAGGCGAAGGATGATCCAGAGCAATGATGACATCAGATAGGCGGGTAGAGGCAGAGAATATACCCTTTACTGGATTCTGATCTCGGTAAGTGCTGGGCTTTTATAGCTGTAGCTGTATTATAGGTAGATTCAGTTTAGCTAAGATTGTTTTAGGATTTAATTTCTCTTCTTTCTTTCTTGTAGCCACTGCATCTGATCCGTCTCTCGGCCACATGCTCAGCTTAGGGCAAACAAAATGTTTTACTATTGGGAAATCCAAAGATTGCTGCAAACAAAGAAAGAAAAGTGGTCAATGCCCATTCCAATTGTCCAATCAGGTCAAAGGTTTCCCCTATATATAACTAGTATCTTCACGTCATTCCTCTAGGCTGCCCCATTGAGAGGCCTCTCCCCCTCCCTTTAAAGTGGATGAAAGAGTAAAAAAAGTTGTTTCCCCTATCCAGAGCTAACGTTAGGTGAACCTTTCCTACCAATGGAAACAAGAGGCAGAATGTTGTATGAAAGGGTCGTTTTATTCTCCTTCATCTTACACACTGTTAAGAAACACGCCCCCTTTTCATACCCTGCTTTGTTTTCTTTATGAAAAGACTCAGAAGGTGATTATGTTCTCCCACCTCTGTGTAACCTTATTGTACATCAATAGCAAGACAAAGAAAAAACCCATTCGAAATGTTGTTGACAAAGAACCTTCGTCCGCACCCCAACCCAGCAATCAGATATCCCTGAGTTGACACCTATATCAGTTAAAGTATTTATTTAAATTGCCCTTTCATTCCAAAATACTTCAAATGTTTACAGTATTCGATTCCTTGTACTGAATGACACAGTTACTGGCTGAATGTATGGACACATTCCCATTATTGCAAAGGCACCTAGTGCCATTGTTTTATTGGCTTAGAAGGTATCAGGTGACCTCATTCCTCCATATGTTTATTATCACTCCCCCCCATGTTTGATAATATTTCTGCCTTTGCACCCTACTTTTTCTCTGGTCCTCACCAAGATCTAGGTAAGTCTAAACAAATTAGACAATGTAAAGTCTTACAGTCTTGGTTCAAGTATTGGTATAAGTTCTGGTGCAATTTCTCTGTTTCACCACAATGCTGGACTTAATAATAAATATGGCAATATTTATACCACATATCGTAAAAGATTTGGTTTAAATATATAAGCAACAAATAGCGCTATTTGCCATAGCACACTGGCATAAGCAGAATGGCGAAAACAGCGCTCCTTTATAAATATTACCGTTAGCATATGGTAGATAGGATAAATGGGAGAGGAGTGATGACTTTGGTTGGAAATACAAACGATACATTGTGTTAATCAGTTTCTAGCTGTTCATAGTCTACAATTCCTTCAGAAATAGATAGACTTGGAAACGTTCATTCCTCTACACATATATCCCTCTTTCTGGGGATGAAGGTCCAAACAATCAGATAAAGAGACCAAGATTTCATCTGACTAGTCAATTGACAAATAGTCTCAGTTTCTGTGGAATTCAGCCCAGGGGTTGAAAAGTTAAAATTGGTGATTTATTGATTGATATTATTGGAGTTATCCAACTTTTCAGTTCCACTGAATTTTTTGAAATCTTTCCAGTTTTGTTCATCTCCCCTCATAAAAATCCAGTGACCCTACGATGGTTGTGCCGTACCCCCAAAATATCTCTCGGGGAATTAGTAGTTCCAGATGGTTTGCCATAGGCTTATATAAATATCTATCAATGGCTCGCAGCAGTAATTTGGGCTCTCTGTGGTAAATTAAGGAAAAATGAAACAACTATCATCTCAAGTAATATGGTAAAGGGGTTTCACATATGAGGAAATTAATTGGAATATATAAAGAAATCAGAGCTTTGAGTAACTTCATTTTTATTTGTTTAACATTAACACTGAAGGTGAATGTCTGTGACCTTCTGCTGGCCCTTTAAAAAGGTAATTGTTTAAATTGCATGTAATTTGAACAAACTGAATTTTAATAGTCATATAGGCGATGAAATGTTTCTAAACTAGCCATACATGGGGCGATTTTATTCCAATCTGAATTTATCAATTGCACCAACAATCTTCTGATTCCTGCAAGAGATTGGGAGAGGGAGTTGATGGAAAATTTCCTCCTGCCCGGTCTTAGTTTTTTTTTCCGATAAACCAATTGATAAAAAAAACATAAATCACCATCGATTAAATTTCCAAATCGAATGAAATATCACTGCAATTCTACACATTCTGTCCCTGAATGACTCAGTATTTCAACAACATTAAATGTTGAGTAGAATTCTAAAGTCTTGGGAACTCTCTGATTTAACTAAATATTTCCTAGTGTATTCATACATCACGTAGAGTGAAATTTAAAGGGACACGTCAGTGAAATATGACATTGAACAGACTAGTAGATCATGTAAAAATCCTCAGGTCTGGATTCTGAAAACATTTTTTTCTTTAAGGAAATGTTGAGATTTAACATAAATATTTCTACGGCCATAACACTTTATTTTAATTTATTTATTGTAATGTACAGAAATCTGTATCCTGTATATAGACGCCCTTCTATTTCTTGTTCATTATAAATTAGCATTAAGCCTTATACATTAACTTACATAAGAATTACCGCACAGGGGCAGATCCTATCATAATAGATAATCAAAACTGTATATATCCAATTGCTATACATCTGTAATATGGGGGTTGGAAGTTAGGCAGGTCCACCCCCCCAACTAAAATTTGTCCCACTGTGTAGTTTTAAAGGATCCTATGATTGTCCTGCAGGGCCTTATAAAGTCCAGAAAAGTACGAGTAGGAGCATGTGTGCAGTGGATTTCTCCCTCCCCCCCTCCAATCTCTCTCTCTGCGCTTCTCTGGTCCAACCCTAAACGCTACATTTAAAACTTTAAAATCAGCCAGAAAGGTACTGGCCCGACCTCATTCCCTGGCTTCCCCTGTAGCCCACAGCCGCATCTGTGATTGGCTGAGTTTTAGCTATCAGAGAGTTCATGAACAAGGGAATGAAAAATCTGGTCTGAATTGAAAGTTTTATAGTTTGGTAGCGTTCAGGGTTGGGGGGGGGGTCCTACTTATATGACTATTGGTTAGGGTGTGGAGATATACCAATGCTTGTGAAGGTTCTCATCCAGGTCATGTGTAATCTGTTGTTGTCAATTAGATCAACTGGACTTGAAATGTAGTTCTTGAAGACGTTTCGCTAGTTCATTCCGACTGGCTTTCTCAATTCAGAATACTTGTACAAGAATCTGTGGCACTTATGTACCCTGGAAAATCCAATTAGCATATCACAGCCATGTTGGTAAGGGTGTGATTGATATGGCTAGAGGTGTTAAGGGACGCCCAGATAAGGTGTCAAAACAGCATTGTACATTGGCAGACAGTTGGTGTCGAAGGCCCAATACCTAAACACAAGAAAAGCGACATCATATATGCATGAGTGCAGTGAAGAATGCTCTGATTTGTATGTGGGGGAGACCAAACAGCAACTGCATCAACGTATGGCCCGCACAGAAGAGCCAATTCCTCGGGTCAGGACTCAGCCGTGTATCTGCATCTTAAAGATAAAGGATATACTTTGAAGATTGTAATGTTACATACTGGCGAAGGAACGTGACTGGTTCAGAGAGGTGTTAAGGAGGCCATTTATGTAAACTAAAGAGAAACCAAGCCTAAATAGAGGTGGGGGGGTTCGACACCAACTGTCTACCATGTACAATGCTGTTTTGACACCTTACTCTGGGCGTTCCTATAACACCTCTTAGCCACTATCCAATCACACCCTTAACACCTGGCTGTGATATGCTAATTGGGATTTTCCAGGGTACATAATTGCCACAGATTCTTGTACAAGTCATTCTGAATTGAGAAAGCCAGTCGGATGACTAGCGAAACGTCTTCAAGAACTACATTTCAAGTCCAGTTGATCTAATTGAATACAACTAAACCATCATTGCTCATGCTTAATAAGCCTAAAACAAACCTGTATAACAGGCTTTAAAACTCAACCCCCCCACCCCACCACCAGAATCTAACATTCTATGGAAAGTAGGAGCAGGTATTCCTACCACCCATTTAGCGTTTTAATTTAAAATTAGGTATATCTGTTGTATTCAATTAGATCAACTGGACTTGAAATGTAGTTCTTGAAGACGTTTCGCTAGTCATCCGACTGGCTTTCTCAATTCAGAATGACTTGTACAAGAATCTGTGGCAATTATGTACCCTGGAAAATCCCAATTAGCATATCACAGCCAGGTGTTAAGGGTGTGATTGGATAGTGGCTAAGAGGTGTTATAGGAACGCCCAGAGTAAGGTGTCAAAACAGCATTGTACATGGTAGACAGTTGGTGTCGAACCCCCCCACCTCTATTTAGGCTTGGTTTCTTTATTTTCACATAAATGGCCTCCTTAACACCTCTCTTGAACCAGTCACGTTCCTTCGCCAGTATGTTAACATTACAATCTTCAAAGGTATATCCTTTATCTTTAAGATGCAGATACACGGCTGAGTCCTGACCCGAGGAATTGGCTCTTCTGTGCTGGGCCATACGTTGATGCAGTTGCTGTTTGGTCTCCCCCACATACAAATCAGAGCATTCTTCACTGCACTGCACTGCATATATGATGTCGCTTTTCTTGTGTTTAGGTATTGGGCCTTTCGACACCAACTGTCTGCCATGTACAATGCTGTTTTGACACCTTACTCTGGGCGTCCCTTTAACACCTCTTAGCCACTATCCAATCACACCCTTAACACCTGGCTGTGATATGCTAATTGGGATTTTCCAGGGTACATAAGTGCCACAGATTCTTGTACAAGTCATTCTGAATTGAGAAAGCCAGTCGGATGACTAGCGAAACGTCTTCAAGAACTACATTTCAAGTCCAGTTGATCTAATTGAATACAACAGATATACCATGACCTGGATGAATGAATATTACAGATATACCATGACCTGGATGGATGAGAACCTTCACAAGCATTGGTATATCTCCACCCCCTAATCCCAATAGTCATATAATGTAGGGACCCCCCCCCCCCAACCCTGAACGCTACCAACCTATAAAACTTTCAATTCAGACCAGATTTTTCATTCCCTTGTTCATGAACTCTCTGATAGCCTAAAACTCAGCCAATCACAGATGCGGCTGCTGGGCTACAGGGGAAGCCGAGGGAATGAGGTCGGGCCAGTACCTTTCTGGGCTGATTTTAAAGTTTTAAATGTAGCGTTTAGGGTTGGACCAGAGAAGCGCAGAGAGATCTGGAGGGGGGGAGGGAGAACTCCACTGCACATGCTCCTACTCGGTACTTTTCTGGACTTTTATCAGGCCCTGCAGGACAATCATAAGGATCCTTTAAAACTACACAGTGGGACAAATTTTAGTTTGGGGGGGTGGACCTGCCCTTTAACTTCCAACCCCCATATTACAGATTGTTATATCAATTGGTTATATACAGTTTTGATTATCTATTATGATAGGATCTGCCCCTGTGCGGTAATTCTTATGTAAGTTAATTGTTTATAAGGCTTAATGCTAATTTATAATGAACAAAGAAATAGAAGGGCGTCTATTATACAGGATACAGATTTCTGTACATTACAATAAATAAATTAAATAAATGTTTATGGCCGTAGAAATATTTATGTTAAATCTCAACATTTTCCTTAAAGAAAAAAATGTTTTCAGAATCCAGACCTGAGGGATTTTTACATGATCTACTAGTCTGTTCAATGTCATATTTCACTGACGTGTCCCTTTAAATTTCACTCTACGTGATGTATGCATACACTAGGTAAATATTTAGTTAAATCAGAGAGTTCCCAAGACTTTAGAATTCTACTCAACATTTAATACTGTTGTAAATACTGATGTCATTCAGGGACCCAGAATGTGTAGAATTGCAGTGATATTTCATTCGATTTGGGAAATTTAATCGATGGTGAATTTATGTTTTTTTTATCAATTGGTTTATCGGAAAAACTAAGACCGGGCAAGGAGGAAATTTTCCCATCAACTCCCTCTCCCAATCTCTTGCAGGAATCAGAAGATTGTTGGTGCAATTGATAAATTCAGATTGGAATAAAATCGCCCCATGTATGGCTAGCTTTAGAAACATTTCATCGCCTATATGACTATTAAAATTCAGTTTGTTCAAATTACATGCAATTTAAACAATTACTTTTTAAAGGGCCAGCAGAAGGTCACAGCACATTCACCTTCAGCTGTTTAATGTTAAACAAATAAAAATGAAGTTCACTCAAAGCTCTGATTTCTTTATATATTCCAATAAATTTCCTCCATATGTGAAACCCCCTTTACACTAATTACTTGAGATGATCGTGTTTCCATCTTTTTCCTTAATTTACCACAGAGAGCCAAATTACTGCTGCGAGCCATTGATAGATATTTATATAAGCCTATGGCAAACCATCTGGAACTACTAATTCCCCGAGAGATATTTTGGGGGTACGGCACAACCATTCGTAGGGTCACTGGATTTTTATGAGAGGAGATGAACAAAACTGGAAAGATTTCAAAAAATTCAGTGGAACTGAAAAGTTGGATCAACTCCAATAAATATCAATCAATAAATCACCAATTTTTAACTTTTCAACCCCTTGGGCTGAATTCCACAGAAACTGAGACTATTTAGGATCATTGACTAGTCAGTAATGAAATCTTGGTCTCTTTATCCTGATGTTTGGACCTTCATCCCCAGAAAGAGGGATATATGTGTAGAGGAAATGAACGTTTCCAGCTCTATCTATTTCTGAAGGAAATCTGTAGACTAGAACAGCTAGAAACTGATTAACACAATGTATCGTTTGTTATTTCCAACCAAAGTCATCACTTCCTCTCCCATTTAATCCTATCTACCATATGCTAACGGTAATATTTATAAAGGAGCGCTGTTTTCGCCATTCTGCTTATGCCAGATGTTGCTATGGCAAATAGCGCTATTTGTTGCTATATATTTAAACCAAATCATTTTACGATATGTGGTATAAATATTGCCATATTTATTATTAAGTCCAGCATTGTGGTGAAACAGAGAAATTGCACCAGAACTTATACCAATACTTGAACCAAGACTGTAACTGACTTTACATTGTCATATATTTGTTTAGACTTACCTAGATCTTGGTGAGGACCAGAGAAAATGTAGGGTGCAAAGGCAGAAATATTATCAAACATGGGGGGGGGGAGTGAGAATAACATATGGAGGAATGAGGTCACCTGATACCTTCTAAGCCAATTAAAAACAATGGCACTAGGTGCCTTTGCAATAATGGGAATGTGTCCATACATTTCAGCCAGTAACTGTGTCATTCAGTACAAGGAATCGAATACTGTAAACATTTGAAGTATTTTTGGAATGAAAGGGCAATTTAAATAAATACTTTAACTGATATTAGGTGTCAACTCAGGGATATCTGATTGCTGGGCTTGGGGTGCGGACCGAAGGTTCTTTGTCCAACAACATTTCGAATGGGTTTTTTCTTTGTCTTGCTATTGATGTACAATAAGGTTACACAGAGGTGGGAGAACATAATCACCTTCTGAGTCTTTTCATAAAGAAAACAAAAGCAGGGTATGAAAAGTGTCGTTGTTTCTTTAACAGTGTGTAAGATGACGGAAGAATAAAACTTGACCCTTTCATACAACATTCTGCCTCTTGTTTCCATTGGTAGGGAAAGGTCCACCTAACGTTGGCTCTGGATTAGGGTAAACAACTTTTTTTACTCTTTCATCCACTTTTACAGGGAGGGGAGAGGCCTCCAATGGGGCAGCCTAGAGGAATGACGTGAAGATACTAGTTATATATAGGGGAAACCTTTGACCTGATTGGACCGATTGGAATGGGCATTGACCACTTTTCTTTCTTTGTTTGCAGCAATTCTTTGGATTTCCCCAATAGTAAACATTTGTTTTGCCCTAAGCTGAGCATGTGGCCGAGAGACCCGGATCAGATTGCAGTGGCTACAAGAAAGAAAGAAGAGAAATTAAATCCTAAAAACAATCTTAGCTAAACTGAATCTACCTATAAATACAGCTACAGCTATAAAAGCCCAGCACTTACCGAGATCAGAATCCAGTAAAGGGTAATTTCTCTGCCTCTACCTGCCTATCTGATGTCATAATCCTTCCTTTCTACCTGCCAATCTGATGTCATCATCCTTCGCCTCTACCTGCCAATCTGATGTCATCATCCTTCGCCTCTATGGGTCTGCTCACTTTTAGACAATGATAAAAATCAGGTCTGAAAAAGCAAATAAAGATTTAAATGTTTATGTCGCTCTATGGGGAAGTCCTTAAATTTTATTTAGCCTTTAAGTTGACCCCACACTACACCAGACGCACATGAAACGGACATTACCGTCTGCGCTGCGACTTACACAATTTTGCATGGGATTCGCCTATGGTGATCGCATGTGCTCTGAAAATGGATCCCAGCTCATGTAATCGGGCCAACGATATTGACATGCACTGCCATGCGTTTCTCATACCCTAACGAACCGCATAACATGTGAGAAACTCGCAACTGTGGCCTAGCCCTTAGTTGTCCTTTGATATTGGATAACTTGTTTGTTCTGTGTCTCACCTTCTTTCTCTTACCTAATTATATTCATTTGCTGACATTGTCCTGTGATTGACAACTGTTAAAAAATGTTTTTCCCATTCTTACTAACATCTACTTAGCAAAGGGGAATAAATAGGCTTTAGACAGACCCCTGTATTGAAAGCTACTCTTGCCCAGAAAGCCTTCATTTACCACCACAGTGAATGACATTCTTCTGGCTGTTGGCATCTCATGCAATTAAAATTGCCTGGCACCTAGAACTAGAAAGTACACAGCCACTGTCTTTCAAGCATCTAACTGTTGTGGCAGGACCAAAGGTTGATCCATTCCTGGATACTTTTTTTGCCTAAGAGGCTTTGTGATCCAAGGTGGCCTGCGATGACAAATATCCTATATTATCTGCCGTATAAAGGTACACATTGATCTAACTGCATAGACACATTTATCAAACTGTCTCCCCTAATGTGAATTACTAGTTTTCACAGAACTTGAGTAATTATGATGGTAAAAATCCACCCAAGTGTTGAATTGCCGAATAATTTAATGGTTAGACAAGTCAATGGGTTTTTCTAAGGTTATTCATGGGACGGAGAGGGAATTAACATTTCTAGCTGTTACAGCCTTGACATATCACAGGATGGCACACAATGACAAATATCTGAAATTACAGCTAATATCTGAAGCTTTAGTGAAGTGGCATTTCCCAGTTTCCACCAGGTCAAGAAGTCCCAAGGCTTTTTATCATCCTGTTTCCCGAGCTTGTAGCAATCAGAAATCTCAACCTGAATATTTATTCTCTGTTCCCTCAGTCTAATAACAGGAATACGAGAGGCTAAAACAAATTTATCACCTTAGATGATTCAGGTTTCTCAAGTGTCACCATGTTCTGCCTAAAATGAATTTTATGTTCTGAAAGATGGAGAGGAAGGTTTTGTCATTATACATCAAGGCCTTTATCTAATGTAAAAGGAAATGTAGCAGTGGTTAGCTGTTTCCACATCATCTCCCTACTTTACCCATATTTCTTGCCATTCCACCACGATGACTTCTCCAATGGTCATAGTCCTCTCTCTGGCTCTGAAAGACAGCAGCACATCTTGGGGTAGCTGAAGAAGTTTATTTACTGTGTTTTGATAGGCCAGTTCCCCAATACTTTAAATGACCATAGAGAGAGGTAGATACCGTCTTGCATAGAGGTGCTAATGCCTAGCAGCAAATATTAGACCAGGGTCCCACCAGGATGTGTTAAATTAAAGCCCAACCCCAATTTTATTCTCTTCCTTTATAAATATAATTTCTATTACTTATTTGCCATTTCTTACTCTTCCCTTGGGTATATCTAAATTTTCTCTTGATTTCAAGGCAGATGACCTACTGAGATTTGTGCTGGGTCCCTGGTAAGACAGTTCAAATTATTGTAGAAAAATGCCAGGAAGGCGATATAGCTGCAAAGGAGGAAAGGTAGAATAGGAGGGGCACATTTCACAATCAGGACACAGTTTAAAAGGAAAAGCATTTATTTAGCTCAGTTTAAAGGGCACTTCCACCCTTAAAAAAAACTGCTGACTTTTCAGTTACAGTATATTCCACCAACAGCCAGTTTATTACATGTATTTGTAAACAGATATTTAATCTGGTTCTTTTCTGTTCTGAAAGAGGTATCTGCCTTCTTCCTCTGCTCAATGAGCTTTTTATCAGATTGAGCATGTGCAGAGGAGGGAACTGAGGAATCAGCAGTCAATCACTGGTTCTGGTGGGAGGAGCCAGCCTACTCTGCCAGACTAAATAGCGATGAAAGGAACTACTGAGTTCCATTCCGAGATCTCCACCCCCACCTCCCAACAAAAAAATGTGATACTTGGGATGGAAATCCCCCCATAACCTAGACTTCACTAGGTTTAAATTGCAAAAATTGGCCCCAAAAGATACTTACCAGCTTTTGTTCCCTTGGTCAAGGCATCTAATTCTGTTCTTCCGCACGAAACAGTATAAGGGGCTGGACCAGCAGATGCATCTGTGATTGGCTGAGTCCCAGACACGGCTGCCGGTCCAGCCCCTCCGCTGTTTAGTGCAGAAGAGTAATTTAAACTTAGCATGCAGGGTTGGGGCAATTCTTTTTTAATATAAAAAAGAAGAATGATCTTCATAGCAGGTCTTGATACAACCCTGAAAGGTATTGTTTATTTGACTCGGAACCAAACTTATACTTAAATATCTGTTTAATAACACATCTAACAATGTAACCATTATGGACCAGTTTTTTGTTTTAAAGTTGTTTTTATTGTTTACTTGCCCTTTAATTATGTATATAGTGATCACAAGGATTAAATTACTGGAGGGTCTTTTCTAGGCTCCTTAATAAGCCATAAATGGTCATTTGTATTTAGTTCAATCCTGTAGCGCTGTCAGGACGGAAAATTCCACAAGCAATAGGGGCCAGTTCATATGGCAGTATCTTTTGTGATCCAGTTCCAGGCAGCGTATTGCATTAAAACATTCCTGACATTACAGAACTGCTGGTTTCTCAGAATGAACGTGATCTTTTATTTCACTGCAGAACCAATTCGGAACAGAATGAAACAGTATTTCCTTACACACCAAAGATCTATATTTATATCTATTTCAAAATGATTTATGCAACACAATAAAAGCATTTTATTGTCTGTCGGGGTTTTACAGGGATATTTTGTCATTTCAAAGGTGTATTGCAGACAATCTGCTTGTGAATTCCCTTTTGTCATTCCAGGGAGTTTTGTGACACTTGTGAGTTTGACCCACAACTTTTTTTTGTGTTGGTGCAAATCAGTGGCATAACTGGCGGAGGTGGGGGTGCAGGGCCGAAAGGGGCAAAGTTACCTGACTGTTTGCAGCTGCAGGAATGTGCTTGGGGCCACAGTTTTGCCTCCAAGTTCCTAACCATTGTTACGGTTTAAAAAAACTGTATGTCTTACAAAGATTTCAATTTAAATATAAATCAAAGCGATCCCTCCCTATTTATATCTACACATAGAGATCCCTCCCAACATCTACATCTAGAGAGATCTCTCCCTACATCTACATTTAGAGACATTCCTCCCCACATCTACATCTAGAGAGATCTCTCCCTACATCTACATCCAGAGAGATCTCTTCCTACATCTACATCCAGAGAGATCTCTTCCTGCATCTACATCTGGAGAGATTCCTCCCTACATCTACATCCAGAGAGATCTCTTCCTACATCTACATCCAATCTACATCCAGAGAGATCTCTTCCTACATCTACATCCAGAGAGATCTCTTCCTGCATCTACAACTGGAGAGATTCCTCCCTACATCTACATCCAGAGAGATCTCTTCCTACATCTACATCCATTTCTGAAATCTGAAAGATCTTTCTGAATCTGGACAGATTCCTCCGATTTCAGGACTTCAGAACAAATTTTCGAAAATCCGAAGATCAAAAACTGAATGAATTTTCTAAATTTTCGAAATGTACAGAGCTATTTTCGATATTTCTAAAATATCTTTGTACATTCGCAAAATCTTCGAAAATTCATTGTTTTTGGATCTTACATGATTTTCCTGAGATCCGAAATCCAAAAATGAACGAAACTATGTAGTTTCGGCATCTCTATACAGAGGAGGCGAAGGGGAATCAGCTGTCAATCAGGTTCGATGTCAACAGTCACATCCTTGATTTAGGCACGGATGGAGAGCCGCTTACCCTGGCAAAATGGAGGCAAAAATATACTTAAATATCTGGTTAATAAAAATCTAATACTGTGCTATATGTGCCAGTGGGGTGGGGGCAGGTAACTGACATGTGACCAGTTTTTTAAGGACATGCCCTTTAAGAAATCCAACATTGAACCTGCACTTGACGTGATGTGTATTGATATAAACACTTCAATCTTTTATGAATGTGAGCATGGCAGCAAAATAAATTGGTTTCCAAACTTGCTTAGCACCAATGTTAAAGTACTGTAAATGCCCCACGAGGACATTCCAGTACAGACACCATCTGGTATCATCCATAATACATAGAGACTAGTTTGTACCTCTTTTAATTTAATGTTGAGTGAACTATAAAGTTCAGCCACTGACTGTTCTCTTTTGTCTCTGTTAAAAGGCACAATTGGAAGGTAACACAGCGAAACACAAGGAAACACGAGATATTCTAAAAAGTTATTCACGTCTCTTTCTCAGCATTTCGAACCAGCGCATTGGCCTGGGCTGTGTTTGTAACTCACACATCATATTGTGAAATATCTTATATAATATTGCCCATGGGGTAGAAGGCTTAGCTTGGTACAACCTGGTTTGTGTTTTTGCACAATGGTTGGGTGACCATTTGGTCATGTATGAACAGTTGGTTGTGCACATTTTCCAATAAAGCACATGATTGGTGGGACAACTATCAGCTAGTTTCATCAACTAGGTGTGTCCACATCGGGTGTGTGCCAGGCCTTACATCATACTACAAACACAACTTCCAACTTTAGGATTCGCTGCCATGTCTGTTTCCCCATGTGGTGTGGCCCTGGACTTGGAACTCCATTCTCATTATTCACCATCGGGGTCTCTGTCATGCTCATGAACAATCCTCAACCTCACACTGTGTGCTGGCTGGCTAACTAAGGACTGTTCGATGTTCTTGCCTCTCTCATTGATTTGTTGTCCTCCTGATCCTCAGTATAGTTCGCTGTCCATGAATCCCCTGTCTTGGTTCTTGTTCCCCAGCATCCTGCTTTGGTCCTGTCTCGTTACCCAGGTCCTAGTGCTTTCATTCTCCTGTTCAATTGTTTTTCTTGTTATATATTTATCAGTAATTGTGCCATTTATATTCTGTTTTATCTTCTCATCTGTATATTCTGTATAACATCTGTTTATTAACAATAAATCAAAACAACAAAAACGACCACACCCATAACTGACTAACTAACTAGATCTATATACAGACATGGCAGGATCCAACACAACGTTCCCCAGACCGTTCTCCAAAGTATCGAATGGTGTGATCTTTTATTAAAGTAAAGGCATTAGATAGGTAGAATCTATCTCTTTATAGCGTATGGCTAGCTTTAGGGCTGGTTCATATGGGCCTATAATTTGGCACGATTGACTGGTTGATATTTTTTCTGAATCACATGGTACTCAGCCACGAAGTGCAGGAATGGCCAATTGTTTCCAATCAATTTTAAGCAAATTGGTCAGTAAGAACAATCCTCTATACTAACCAAGATCTCAAACCCCCTCCGACTTTTCGCACGCCACTTGCCAGGGGAAGCTGACCCCTACTTGCGCTGCGCACCGAGACGTGAGAGATCAATGCGGAAATGAGGGGTAAGAGAGAGAAAAGAGTAAGTGAAGGTAAGAGAGAAGAGAAGGGGAGAGTTCTTTAAAGCAGGGTTGAACATTCTTTAAAGAATCGGGGTTTGCTAGTTTTACACGAATCATGGCCAATCACGTGGTTTTCATAACCCCACAAACTTACATCATTTTCCCTTTAATTCGAAATATATCAATTTATTGACAGTAGGTCTGTCAGGCCTTAAAGGACCATTCACAAAAACGACATGGCCATCAGAAGATGCCAATTGGGTATTTTGTACCTATTGTAGTATAGCCTCTGGTACCACCCACATCATATATGCCTGTCCAATACAGTCAGCCGGCTCGTTTCACATTGCTGACAGGTGTTTAGGGTTGTGGATGGATAATAAATTACAATCAAAACTTTCGGGGTGCATTTCTGTGAATGGAAGTTCTAAACATCTGTGACAAATCTTCCTATCTCCTATATTCTATTTGTTGGCTTGAGAATTAGTTTAACATCCCGACCTACAGAATCATATTTCGTCACCTGTAGATGAAAAAATTCATGTAATTTAGAGAGGACTTGTTCTTGCCATCACTAAGAAAATCTAGGCAGTAATAAAAATAGGATAGGTACTAGAACTTCAGATAATAGGAAACGTGACCATGTTTCAGCAAATCATTCAAAATAGTATACACTAATCAGTATTAATCGAATTATTTTATACAATGATATAAAATCGTTATGTTTAGTCTTTGTTTGTTTCAAGCAAAAACATGGAAGCCATGATAGTCTACATAAAAATAATGCACACACAATTCTAATTGCATATTGGCTATTTCTCATAAGGTTGCTGCTCAAAGAGCCAGCCATAAACCTCTGGATAAATTAAAGCAATTAGTTCAATAAGTTGGCCAAATATTTTAAGCCCGTCACCACGTCAAGGTTTCGTGAATACAGGTCCTAACCTCTGGTACTTCATTTGCTACATACCTTTGGAACTATCTCCTTCTCTCCCTGTGCCTGGTGACATCCGTAATGCTGTTATCCTATTGTTAGCCACCTTAAGCACCATCCCCCCATGATCTGTAAGTTGCCCTTCCCACATAGATTGTAAGCTCTTGGTGCAAGGATCACATTCCTATTGTGTCGAGGCATGCGCATCAATTTATACATAATTATATATATGCTTTCTTGTCTGATGTATGAATGGTATTTAATTTAATATATTTTATTTATCTGTATAATGGCTTGCACTTATCCCCTTGTTTGTATAGTCTGTATTTTATAATGTACGCAGCTGCGGACCAAGTGCGCTTTATAAATAAAATATACATACTAAATACATGAGCTGACAGCTTCTCCTGTGTGGCCTGTATGCTTGAACTCTGGGGGGCAGGCAGGCACTTTGAGAGAGCAAACTTATGGAGATATAGCCAATATGCAATTAGAATTGCTGTGTGCACTAGAATGGTCTATTGCTTGTAGTAATCCTATTTTGGTCTCTGGTTGCCGTTAATATGATGTACAACAGCAATTTTATATAATACCACATGGTCTATAAACACATATTTTTTAAATGCCAATAAATCCATAGATAGTTTCTAATACTCTTTCAATTCGATTTGGATTTGCAAACCACACCAGCATTTAATCACAGGGATTATAGATGATTCTGTGTGAGTCCTAATATTACTCCTGTCAATCATTCTGTCAAAGCTAGGTAAAAAAAATTTAGTGAAATTACTATAATTGGGAGAGATTGATGTCATGGCTTGGTAGATTGTAGGAATATGTAATTAAGTGATTACAATCCGACTATCTAAGTGAGGAGAATCAATTAACTTAAAAACAATGTTTCAATAACATAAACATTGTTTTTGTGTGTCTGTGTGACTTGGGTTTCTTGTGAACATGTTAATGTTTCAGTGTCACACAATCACAAAGACTCTTCACCATCTGTGTGAAACATCAAAGAACTCAACATCAATTGGGCACAACGTCTTAGCCAGCAGACCCATTAGGAGTATGTGTGGTCCTCTTGTCTTATTGAGGTTTTAATGTCCGTTTACTTTGGAGAACTGAACAGTTGTCATTTTGGCCATCACTGTTGTAACCAAATGGAGACTCGTGACTCGCCGATAATTCTTACGGCCAACATTATCAACACCCTACTGGGATTATGGCAGTTTGCAGCTGTTATTTACTGTATATTGGAAAACTTAAGCAAAAACATTTCTTAAACAATAAACATTGTACATTTGGAAAGCATTAATAAAATGTAGGGGGGTGTGCAGTACCTGTTAAACAGAGGTGGACAACTGGCTGCTATAACAATGGAAGTTGTATAGTGAATATAATGTCCCCACTGTAAATTATAAGGATAGTTAGAAGTCATGAGGAGTTCCGTGACCATAGAAAAAAAGCACAAGGCCACTGTAATATCCTTATCATTTTTAGTAGGGGTACATTATCCATTATACATCCACCTTTTCCCTGTCATTTCAAGGCATCGCCGTAAAAAAATCCTCATCTATGCCCCTTCTTGATCTAATGTCATCCTTAAAACAAAAAACTGGTCACGTGGTGTCATTAATTTATCCCATAACCCCAAGTGCGACATTTAGGCACTTATTGCATACATTCTAACCAGCTATTTAATGGATAAGTATTAACCCTGGTTGCTCATTTATGGCAGAGGTTGCTGCCTTCTTCCCTGCTCAATGAGCTTTTATTAGCTTGAGCATGTGACAAAAGGTTAGCAGGAAAGCCAGTAATCATTGGCTGTTATGTCAGCAGTCTCAAGCCTTGATGACTGATGAAGGGAGAGCCAGTTTACTATCATAACGGGAGCAACAATTATCCTTGTATATTGTTAGTAATAAATCTATATTATTGGATGTACAAGTTCCTTTCTATTTTGCCCATCTTTGCTAGGCCCCTGCCCTCCATCCTAGGCTCATTTCTCAGACAGCTGACATTTACATCTGACTAATGTGTTGGTCCTTTCTTTTTATGAAACAGTAAATAAACCCAGACTGATGTTTATTCCACTGTTTCCCATTTTCTCGCCTCTTGACGAACCTCAAACATTTACTAGAGGAAAGAGCTAATGTTTGATTTATGAACAATGGAACATCTACGCCGACCTCAGAACCTTTCTAAATCTCTTTAACAACTTTGGTTCTATCTCCCAGAGTCCTGGGAAATTAACCATTAGGAACATTGTTCTGCTTGGGTACAGAATGTGTGTATAGCAAAGTCTAACTAACTGTGACCAAACTGGGAACACTAAAGCCTGAAAAGCAGTTGGCTAAGGAGATTATATGGGTTTAGAACTGTCTACCATGAAATATGGATCCCCATTGCAGTGCAGTGTATTGTTATAGTTACTAAAAAGAAACACATAACATAATGTTATGTGAATCACAATTTCAATGAAAAAAAGAGAAGGTAAGTTTTTTAAAGGAAAAAGTCAATTAAAACTGTGTGCCCGTACACAACTCAACGTTTCTGACAACTGCTGGGCAGATCATTTTATGGCAGGTAATCTGATCTGGCAGGTTGATTGATTGGACTAAACTATTGCCCCGTCTCCAGTCCTATAGGGAAATTCAACCAAGATGTAGCACTTGCTAAGAGTAGCCACAATTGTTACTAATACTGCATTGCTAGACCCCACAGAGCACCTGTACCTGAGGTCTTGTGTAATTGTGAGAATTGTGATTACAATGATGTACAGCACCATGTTCTCCCATTTGGAATCTTATACATTTCGTGTGCCATCTACCTCATCTGTTTCCTATACATCCTGTGCATCAAAAGATTGCAGGGACACCCAGCACTGTAATTCAATCCACAAAATCTCAGAGATCTCATTAATGAATAAGTTAATAAATAATTTATTTAATCGGCGTCTCTGTGCTGCCGGACCTAATCAACGCTCTAGCAGCAGAAAATGGCATTCAAATAAATTCATTTAAAAATTTATTTAGGGGGCGTTGCAATTGCGGAACCAATCAAACGTTAGTTTTTGCCGGCTTCTGAGTTAGATGTATATATATTGGTTGGTCAATATTCATAAACATGACCATCCTGTGCACTTTTATTACATCAGCCTCTAATCCTATTAGTTTATATTTCTATTAACCAGTTTATTTCATTTCACAACCACTAAACCGCTTCGTTACACCCCAAATTTAAACACATTAGTTAAAAGGAATATACGTTTATTAACGTTCTTACATCCAAACAAGCAGAAAGGAGTTTTCTATTCCACTCTGGTATTAGCGTAAAGGCGTATGGGGTAGGTAGGGAACATTTTCTGTTTCTTAATGGAGGTTTTGCTCCCTGCTGATAAAACAACAGCTTTGTGAGCTTGCAACGTGATATGGGACATTAGGCCTGTGCAAGCCCGTTCACCTTCCATTGAGTGAGGGATTGGAGAGATACAATGAAGGTTAGAGACCAGGGCATGGGAAGGAAAGGTTAAAAATAAAGCAAAGATTTATGCTGAACAAAATGTGCTTTTAGTAGGTGTTCCCATTATTTAGACGCTACAAATTTACCCCAGAGATTAAAAAACTTCCCTTCCCATTACTATATAGGGGCCATGGTATATATATATGTGATATAATATGTACTATATTCTGTTTTTGTCTTTAGCGCCTTATTATTGATTAATTATATACATTTGTATTTATGGTATTTTAGCAAAACTTTGACAGAATACTTTTCATTAATAACTTCTGTGGCTCCATCAGAATTAATTACGGCTGCCGGAAGGATCTCTCTAGATGTTAGGGAGGATCTATGTAGATGTAGCGAGGGATCATGTAGATGTAGGGAGGATTATGTAGATGTTAGGGAGGGATCTGTGAGATGTATGGAGGATCTAGTGATGTATAAGGGATCTATGTAGATGTAGGGAGAGGGATCTATGTAGATGTAGCGAGGGTTCTATAGATGAGAGGGATCATTTAGAGTAGGGAGGGATCTATTTAGATGTAGGGAGGGATCCATTGTTAGATGTAGGGAAGGATCTATGTGTAGATGTATGGTAGGATCTATGTAGATGGGAGGGAGGAATCTCTTTAATATAGATGTAGATATAGGAGGCATCATGCTAATTTAGATGTAGGGAGGATCATAAATGTAGATATAGAGAGAGATACATAGTAATAGTAACATAGTAATTAGGTTGAATAAAGACATTCGTCCATCAAGTCCAACTATCACTTTTTTTTTTTTTTTTTTTTTTAACCATACCTAAACAGTTGAGCCAGAGGAAGGCAAAAAACCCCAGCTAAAAAAGGGGGAAAAAATTCTTCCTGACTCCAAACGGCAATCGGAAGTATCCCTGGATCAACCAGATCTATATGCATATACAGTTAATTATCAATATTTTTTAGTTTTAGAAACTTATCCAGCCTTTTTTAAAGTATTCACTGAACTGCCATTACACCTCTGCTGGAAGACAGTTCCACAGTTTCACCGTTCTCACTGTAAGAAACCTCTCCTAACTTGAAGATGAACTTCTTTTCTTCCAACCTTAAAGCGAATGTCGCACGAGTCCTCTGATATGACCTATTAGTGAACATGCACTAGAGAGTTCACTGTATGGGCCATAATATATTTGTATAAGGTGATCAGTCCCCACGCACCGCGCTTCTCCAATGTAAACAGCCCTAACTTGTCTAATCTGCCTGATATTCAGCCCCTCCATTCCCCTTATTAATTTAGTTGCCCTTCTCTGAACTGCCTCATTTCCAAGATGTCCTTTTGTATATGGGATTCCAAAACTGCACCGCATATTCCAAATGTGGCCTACCAGTGCCTTTAAAGAGGGAGAAGAATATTTTCCTCTCTTGAGTTCCATTCCCCTCTTATACAAGACATATCTTGGCTAGCTCTAGCTGTTGCTACCTGGCATGTTTGCTACAGCTAAGTCTGTTACTACCAGAACCCCCAATCTTTTTCCATTTCAGATGCAGCTTAACACAGAGTTATTTATGGTGTAGGTGGCACAGGGATTATTAAATCCAATGCATCACCTTACATTATCAACATTGAATTCATCTGCCATTCTGGCTGCCCATTTTGATATCTCTAGGTCTGCTTCAGCACTTGCACATCATTGGAATTTCCAAAGCTCTGCATAATTTAGTGTCATCAGCAAACACAGTAGACCTTTGCTTCAATGCCCCCCTTCTAAGTCATTATAAACAGATTAAACAGAAGCGGCCCCAGTACAGAACCTGAGGAACTCCGCTTAGAACTTTAGCCACATAGATGTAGCTCCATTACCACCACTCTCTGTTTGCGGTCCAATAACCATTTTCTATCCATGAACAAATGTTTTCTTCAAGGCCAACAGTCCTCAGTTTTACATAGTCGCCTATGTGGCAAGTATCAAAGGCTTTTGCAAATCCAAATATCCACATCCACAGCTGTGCCTGATCTAACTTCTTACTCACTTCTTATAAAAACCAATTAAATTTGTCTGGCATGATCTATTTCTCATAAATCCATGCTGACTCTACTAATAAGATGATCCTCTGGAGACAAAGTCAAGGATATGAATCCCTTAACAAGTTTCCATCACCTTCCCTACCACTGATGTTAGGCTTACAGGTTCTATAGTTACCAGGCGGAACGACTACCTTTTTTGAATATTGGTATTACATTGGCTTTTTTTCCAATCCAGCGGCACAAATCCCCAGACAAAGCGAATCTGAAAAGATGAGACACAGTGGTCTTGCTAGAACTGAACTAAAGCTCTTTTAAAATCCTAGATGCAATCCATCTGGTCTGGCGCTTTATGATGTTAACTTTGTCTAATGATTCCGTACCATATCCTCTGTTATCCATGTGCAGGGACTCTTCATTTCCTCCCTGCACATTGTTACATCCCTACTGTAGGAGTCTCAACAGTAAAAACCGATTGTAAAAAAACAGTTTAGCAGAGATTAGCCTTTTCGGCTTCCTCTAACAACCACCTAGCTCCATTATTAATGTCCCACATTTTTTCTTTCCAGTCCTCATATTTTTTTTACCATTTATCTACTTAAAAAACATCTTGGGGTTGGACTTGCTTTGTTCGCAATCCGTGTTTCATTTCATTTTAGCTAGTTTAATTGCTTTTTGCACTCTTTATTCAACTTTGAAGTCCCGCTAAGCCTGTTCTGTGCCTTCTGCTTGCAAAATTTTAAAGCCCTTTTCTTTTTTTCCATTTCCCTTTTTACCTGAGCATTAAGCCATGCAGGAGTGGACCTAATTTTTTTACACTTGTTTCCAAAGGTACCGATTTGGAAATGTTATAGTTTAAATCCCTTAAAAGTGGTCCACATCTGCTCGTATCTCTTACCTGAAACAGTTCCCCCCAGTCTCATGAGCAGGAGCGATTCCTTTAAAGCATAAAAATAGCTTTCCTAAAGTAAAAGTTTTTGTTAAGCCATGCACTTTAGTTTCTGCAACCTATATAAATGAACACTATACATGGTCACTTTCCTAAGACTTCCCATTACCTTCATCTCCAAATGAGCTCTGGGTTATTAGATATCACCAATCCAACAACGATTCTTTCTAGTAGGAACTTCTACCATCTGTGAAGAAATGCTCATATAGGAAATTTAAGAACTTTATACCTTTTGAGGTGCTGGCAGTTCCATTACTCCAATCTATTTCAGGGTAGTTAAAATCCCCCATACCATACATGCCCCATAGATGTAGATGTAGGGAGGAATCTCTTCAGATGTAGATGCAGGAAGAGATCTCTCTAGATGTAGGGAGGAATCTCTCTGGGTGTAGATATAGGGAGAGATCTCTCTGGATGTTAGATGTAGGGAGGAATCTCTCGGATGTAGTATGTGGGAGGAATTGTCTCTAAATGTGGATGGGAGAAGGTCTCTAGATGTAGATGTTGGGAGGGATCTCTCTAGTGTACGTATAGGGAGATCTCGCTAAATGTAGATGGAGGGGGAAGTCTTAATGTAGATGTTGGGAGAGATCTCTATGGGATGTAGATGTAGGGAGAGATCTTCTAGATGTAGATGTTGGGAGAGTCTCTCTAGATGTAGATGTAGGGAGAAGTCTCTAAATGTATATGTAGGAGAGATCTCTCTAGATGTAGATGTTGGGAGAGATCTCTCTGGATGTAGATGAAGAGGAGGAATCTCTCCAGATGTAGATGCAGGAAGAGATCTCTCTAGATGAGATGTGGGGTGAGTGATCTTCGGATGTAGATGCAGGAAGAGATCTTCTAAATGTAGATGTAGGGAGCAATCTCTCAGATGTAGATGTTGGGAGAGATCTCTCTGGATGTAGATGAAGGGAGGAATCTCTCCAGAGTGATGAGGAAGAGATCTCTCTAGATGTAGATGTGGGGGAGTGACTCTCTGGATTGTAGAGTGAGGAAGATCTCTCTGGATGTTAGATGTAGAGGGGAATGTCTCTAAATGTAGATGCAGGAAGAGATCTCTCTTCATCTACATCCAGAGAGATCTCTCCCAACATCTACATCTAGAGAGATTGCTCCCTACATCTACATTTAGAGAGATCTCTTCCTGCAATCTAAAGCAGAGAGATCACTCCCCACATCTACATCTAGAGAGATCTCTTCCTGCATCTACATCTGGAGAGATTCCTCCCTTCATCTACATCCCGAGAGATCTCTCCCAACATCTACATCTAGAGAGATCTCTCCCTACATATACATTTAGAGACATTCCTCCCTACATCTACATCTAGAGAGATCTCTCCCAACATCTACATCTAGAGAGATCTCTCCCTACATCTACATCCAGAGAGATCTCTCCCAACATCTACATCTAGAGACATTCCTCCCTCCATCTACATTTAGCGAGATCTCTCCCTATACGTACATCTAGAGAGATCCCTCCCAACATCTACATCTAGAGACCTTCCTCCCTACATCCACATTTAGAGACATTCCTCCCTACATCTACATCCAGAGAGATTCCTACCTACATCTACATCCAGAGAGATCTCTCCCTATATCTACACCCAGAGAGATTCCTCCCTACATCTAGAGAGATCTCTTCCTTCATCTACATCTGAAGAGATTCCTCCCTACATCTACATCTCTCTCTATATCTACATTTAGTGTGATCCCTCCCTACATCTAAATTTAGCATGATGCCTCCCTATATCTACATCTATATTTAAAGAGATTCCTCCCTACATCTACATAGATCCTACCCTACATCTACATAGATCCTTCCCTACATCTACATAGATCCCTCCCTACATCTAAATAGATCCCTCCCTACATCTAAATAGATCCCTCCCTACATCTACATAGAACCCTCGCTACATCTACATAGATCCCTCCCTACATCTACATAGATCCCTTACTACATCTACATAGATCCCTCCCTACATCTACATAGATCCCTCCCTACATCTACATAGATTCCTCCCTACATCTACATAGATCCCTCGCTACATCTACATAGATCCCTCCTAACATCTAGAGAGATCCATTCCGGCAGCCGTAATTAAATTCTGATGGAGCACAGAAGTTATTAATGAAAAGTATTCTGTCAAGTTTTGCATAAAATACCATAAATACAAATGTATATAAATTAATCAATAATAAGGCGCTAAAGACAAAAACAGAATATAGTACATATTATATATACATATATATATACAGCATGGCCCCTATATAGTAATGGGATAGGGAAGTTTTAATCTCTGGGGTAAATTTGTAGCGTCTAAATAATGGGAACACCTACTAAAAAGCACATTTTGTTCAGCATAAAATCTTTGCTTTATTTTAACCTTTCCTTCCCATGCCCTGGTCTCTAACCTTCATTGTATCTCTCCAATCCCCTCACTCTAATGGAAGGTGAAACGGGCTTGCACAGGCCTAATGTTCCCATATCACGTTGCAAGCTCAACAAAGCTGTTGTTTTATCAGCAGGGAGCAAAACCTCCATTAAGAAACAAGGAAAATGTTCCCTACCTACCCCATACGCCCTTTACGCTAATACCAGAGGGGAATAGAAAACTCCTTTCTGCTTGTTTGGGATGTAAGAACGTTAATAAACGTATATTCCCTTTTAACTAATGTGGTTAAATTTGGGGTGTAAAGAAGCGGTTTAGTGTTTGTGAAATGAAATGAAACTGGTTAATAGAAATATAAACTAATAGGATTAGAGGCTGATGTAATAAAAAGTGCAAAGGATTGGTCATGTTATTGAATTGACCAACCAATTATATATCATCTAACTGCAGAATGCCGGTAAAAAGCTAACGTTTGATTGGTTCCTGCAATTGCAACGCCCCCTAAATAAAATTTTAAATGAATTTATTTGAATGCCATTTCTGCTGCTAGAGCGTTGATTAGGTCCGGCAGCACAGAGACGCCGATTAAATAAATTAATTTATAACTTTATTCATTAATTGAGATCTCTGAGATTTTGTGGATTGAATTACAGTGCTGGGTGAGGTCCCTGCAATCTTTTGATGCACAGGATGTATAGGAAACAGATGAGGGTAGATGGCACACGAAATGTATAAGATTCCAAATAGGGATGAACATGGTGCTGTACATCATTGTAATCACAATTCTCACAATTACACAAAGACCTCAGGTACAGGTGCTCTGTGGGGTCTAGCAATGCAGTATTAGTAACAGATTGTTGGCTACTCTTAGCAAGTTGCTACATCTTGGTTTGAATTTCCCTATAGGACTGGAAGACAGGGGCAATAGTTTAGTCCAATCAATCAACCTGCCAGATCAGATGTACCTGCCATAAAATGATCTGCCCAGGCAGTTGTCAGAAACGTTGAGTTGTGTACGGGCAGCACAGTTTTAAATAAGGGGACTTTGTCCTTTAAAGGAACTTACCTGCTCTTTTGTATCGATTGGGGAGAATTGTGATGTCACATTACATTATGTATGTGGTGCTGTTTAGTAACTATAACATACACTGCACTGCAATGGGGATCCATATTTCATGGGAGACAGTCTAACCCAGATAATCTCCTTAGCCAAGCTGCTTTTCAGGCTTTAGTGTTCCCAGTTTGGTCACAGTTAGGTTAGACTTTGCTATACACACATTCTGTACCCAAGCAGAACAATGTTAACCTAATGGTTAATTTCCGCAGGACTCTGGGAGATAGAACCAAAGGTGTTAAAGAGATTTAGAAAGGTTCTGAGGTCGGGCGTAGATGTTCCATGGTTCATAAATCAAACATTAGCTCTTCCTCTAGTAAAGTGTTTGAGGTCGTCAAGAGGCGAGAAAATGGGAACAGGTGAATAAACATCAGTCTGGGTTTATTTCTGTTTCATAAAAAGAAAGGACAAACAATTAGTCAGATGTAAAATGTCAGCTGTCTGAGAAATGAGCCTAGGATGGAGGGCAGGGGCCTAGCAAAGATGGGCAAAATAGAAAGGGAACTTGTACATCCAATATATAGATGTATTACTAAACCAATATACAAGGATAATTGTTGCTCCCGTTATGGCAGAGTAAACTGGCTCCTCCCTTCATGCAGTCAATCAAGGCTGAGACTGCTGACATAACAGCCAATGATTGACTGCTTTCCCTTGCTAACTCCTTTGCACATGCTCAAGCTAATAAAAGCTCATTGAGCAGGGGAAGAAGGCAGCAACCTCTGCCAGAAATGGAGCAAACAGGGTTAATACTTATCATTAAATATCTGGTTAGAAATGTATGCAATAAAGTGCCTAAAATAGCACTTGGGGTTAGGGGAAAATTAATGACAAGTGACCAGTTTTTTGTTTTAAGGATGGACATGATATCAAAGAAGGGGCATAGATGAGGATTTTTTTAAGGCGATGCCTTGAAATGACAGGGAAAAGGTGGATGGATATATAATGGATAATGTACCCCCTACTAAAAATGATAAGGATATTACAGGTGGCCTTGTGCTTTTCTATGGTCACGGAACTCCTCATGACTTCTAATATCCTTATAATTTACAGTAGGGGTACATTATTCACTATACAACTTCCATTGTTATAGCAGCCAGCTGTGCCACCTCTGTTTATACAGGGTACTGCACCACCCCCTACATTTTTATTAATGCATTTCCCACATGTACAATAGGTTTATTGTTTTAAGAAATGTTTTTTGCTTAAGTTTTCCAATATACAGTAATAACAGCTGCAAACTGCCATTAACTCCAGTAGGGTGTTGATAATGTTTGGCCAGTAAGAATTATCGGCGAGTCACGAGTCTCCATTTTGTTTACAAACAGTGATGGCAAAATGACAACTGTTCAGTTCTCCAAAGTAAACGGACATTAAAACCCTCAATAAAGACCAAGAGGACCACACATACTCCTAATGGGTCCTGCTGGCTAAGACGTTGTGCCCAATTGATGTTGAGTTCTTTGATGTTTCACCAGATGGTGAAGAGTCTTTGTGATTGTTGACACTGAAACATTAACATGTTCCAAAGAAACCCAAGTCACACAGACACACAAAAACACATGTTTATGTTATTGAACATTTGGTTTTTAAGTTAATTGATCTTCCTCACATTAGATCAGTTACTGGATTGTAATCACTTAAGTTTACATATTCCTACATATCTACCAAGCCATGACATCATATCTCCCTGCCAATTATTAGTAATTTCACTAAATGTTTATTTTTACTCAGCTTTGACAAAATGATTGACAGGAGTAATATTAGGACTCACACAGAATCATCTATAATCCCTGTGATTAATGCTGGTGTGGGTTGCAAATCCAAACGAATTGAAAGAGTATATAAACTATCTATGGATTTTATTGGCATTTTAAAATAATTGTGTTATAGACCATCGTGGTATATATAAAATTGAGCTGTTGTACATTCATATTAAAGTGCAACCAGAGACCAAAAATAGGATACATACAAGCAATAGAATTCTAGTGCACAAGCAATTCTAATTGCATATTGGCTATATCTCCATAAGTTTGCTACTTCAAAGTGCCTGCCTGCCACCCAGAGTTTCAAGCATACAGGCCACACAGGAGAAGCTGTCAGCTCATGTATGTATGTATGTATAATTTTATTTATAAAGCGCACTTGGGTCCGCAGTGCTGTACATTATAAAATACAGACTATACAAACAAGGGGATAAGTGCAAGCCATTATACAGATAAATAAAAATTAAATTAAATTAAATACCATTTCATACATCAGAGAAGAAAGCATATATATAAATTATGTATAAATTGATGCAGCATGCCTCGACACAATAGGAATGTGATCCTTGCACCGAAGAGCTTACAATCTATGTGGGAAGGGCAACTTACAGATACAAGTAGGGGGATGGGTGCTTAAGGTGGCTAACAATAGGATAACAGCATTAACGGATGTCACCAGGCACAGGGAGAGAAGGAGATAGTTCCAAAGGTATGTAGGCAAAATGGCAAGTACCAGAAGGTTAGGACCTAGCTATTCACGAAACCTTGACGTGGTGACTGGGCTTAAAATTATTTGGCCAACTTATTGAACTAATTGCTTTAATTTATCCAAGGTTTATGGCTGGCTCTTTGAAGCAGCAACCTTATGGAGAAATAGCCAATATGCAATTAGAATTGTGTGTGCATTATTTTTATGTAGACTATCATGGCTTCCATGTTTTGCTTGAAACAAACAGATACAAGATGTTATATCATTGTATAAAATAATTCGATTAATACTGATTAGTGTTACTATTTTGAATGATTCTGCTGAAAACATGGTCACGTTTCTAGTATCTGAATTTCTAGTACCTATCCTTATTATTTATTACTGCCTAGATTTCTTATGTGATGGCAAGAACAAGTCCTCTCTAAATTACATGAATTTTTTCATCTACAGGTGACGAAATATGATCTCTGTAGGTCGGGATGTAAACTAATTCTCAACCCAACAAATAGGATATAGGAGATAGGGAAGATTTGTCTAATCAGATGTTTAGAACTTCCATTCACAGAAATGCCCCCGAAAGTTTTTGATTGTAATTTATTATCCATCCCCACAACCCTTAAACACCTGTCAGCAATGTGAACGAGCCGGCTGACTGTATTGGACAGGCACTATACTGATCGTGGGTGGTACCAGAGGCCTATACTACAATAGGTACAACATACCCAGTTGGCGTTCTTTCTGATGGCAGCATGTCGTTTTTGTGAATGGTCCTTTAAGGCCTGACAGACCTACTGGTCAATAAATTGATTGATATTCTGTTTGTCAAGAATTAAAAGGGAAAATGATGTAAGTTTGTGGGGTTATTGAAAACCACATGATTGGCCATGATTCATGTAAAACTAGCAAACCCCGATTCTTTAAAGAATTGTTCAACCCTGCATTTAAAGACCTCTTCCCCTCTTTCTCTCTCTCCACCTTCACTTACTCTTTCTCTCTCTCTTACCCCCTCATTTCCCGGCATTGATATCTCTCACGTCTCGGGTGCGCATGCGCAAGTAGGGGTCAGCTTCCCCTGGCAGTGGCGTGCGAAAGTCGGAGGGGGTTTGAGAGTCTCGGTTAGTATAGAGGATTGTTCTTACTGACCAATTTTGCTTAAAAATGATTGGAAACAATTGGCCATTCCTGCACTTCGTGGCTGAGTACCATGTGATTCAGAAAAAATATCAGACCATTCAATCGTGCCAAATTATAGGCCCATATGAACCAGCCCTAAAGCTAGCCATACGCTATAAAGAGGATAGATTCTACCTATCTAATGCCTTTACTTTAATAAAAGATCACACCATTCGATAATTTGGAGAACGTCTGGGGAACGTTGGTGTTGGGATTCCCTGCCATGTCTGTATATATAGATCTAGTTAGTTAGTCAGTTATGGTTGTGGTCATTTTTGATTGTTTTGATTTATTGTTAATAAACAGATGTATACAGAATATACAGATGAGAAGATAAACAGAATATAAATGGCACAATTACATGATAAATAGTAACAAGAAAAACAATTAGAACAGGAGAATGAAAGCACTAGGACCTGGGTAACGAGACAAGGACCAAAGCAGGATGCTGGGGAACAAGAACCAAGACAGGGGATTCATGGACAGGACTATAACTGAGGATCAGGAGACAACAAATCAATGAGAGGAGGCAAGAACATCTGAACAGTCCTTATGTAGCCAGCCAGCACACAGGTGAGGTTGAGGATTGTTCATGAGCATGACAGAGACCCCTGATGGTGAATAATGAGAATGTAGTTCCAGAGTCCAGGGCCACCACCATGGGGAAACAGACATGGCAGCGAATCCTAACAGTTGGAAGTTGTGTTTGTAGTATATGGACTGGCACACACCACCGATTGTGGACCAACCCTAGTTGATGAAAGCTAGCTGATAGTTGTCCCAACCAATCATGTGCTTTATTGGAAAATGTGCACAACCAACTGTTCATACATGACCAACAATGGTCACCCAACCATCTGCAAAACACCAACCAGGTGTACCAAGCTAAGCCTTCTACCCCATGGGCAATATTATATAAAGATATTTCACAATATAGTGTGTGAGTTAACAAACACAGCCCAGGCCAATTGCGCTGGTTCGAAATGCTGAGAAAGAGACGTGAATAACTTATTTAGAATATCTCGTGTTTCCTTGTGTTCGCTGTTACCTTTCCAATTGTGCCTTTTAACAGAGAACAAAAGAGAACAGTCAGTGGCTGAACATTTATAGTTTCACTCAACATTAAATTATAAAGAGGTACAAACTAGTCTCTATGTATTATGGATGATACCAGATGGTGTCTGTACTGGAATGTCCTCGTGGGGCATTTACAGTACTTTAACATTTGTGTTGCTAAGAAGTTTGGAAACCAATTTATTTTGCTGCCATGCTCACATTTCGTAAAAGAATTGAAGTGTTTATATCAATACACATCACGTCAAGTGCAGGTTCAATGTTGGATTTCTTAAAGGGCATGTCCTTAAAAAACTGGTCACATGTCAGTTACCTGCCCCCACCCCCAACTGGCACATATAGCACAGTATTAGATTTTTATTAACCAGATATTTAAGTATAATTTTTGCCTCCATTTTGCCAGGGTAAGCTGGCTCCTCCATCCGTGCCTTAAATCAAGGATGTGACTGTTGACATCGCAACCAATGATTGACAGCTGATTTCCCTGCTGCCTCCTCTGTAATAGAGATGGCCGAAACTACATAGTTTCGTTCCATTTTTGGATTTCCGGATCTCAGGAAAATCATGAAGATCCAAAAACGGAATGAATTTTCGAAGATTTGCGAATGTAGAAAGATATTTTAGAAAATTATCGAAAATAGCTCTGTACATTTTCGAAAATCTTAGAAAATTCATTCAGTTTTTGGATCTTCGGATTTTCGAAAATTTGTTCTGAAGTCCTGAAATCCGGAGGATCTGTCCAGATTCAGAAAGATCTTTCAGATTTCAGAACCGAGGGGTTCTGTGTCGGACCCGGATCCCATCTCTACTCACATGCTCAAGCTTATAAAAAGCTCATTGATCATATAGACGAGGCAGAAAGGAATAAAACGTATCATTGAATATCTGGTTTACCAACACATGTAAAAAAAACTGGTAAAAATAGCAGTTGGGGTTGTGGGCAGATACCTGACTAGTTTTTTGTTTTAAGGGTGGATATGCCCTATAAAGGATCTCAAGACTTGGTTTACAGAGAAATTAATAAAAACATATCTGACTCACATAATGAAAAGTTTCTTTTGTTTATAAAATATTTGAAAGGGTTAATTAAAGGTAGAAATATGACACCAAACCGAATCCATTAAACAAGGTATCTTATATACTAACCAAAGGCTGTCGATATGCACGGACGCCAGATGCATTGGGGGGGCAGGGTGTGTACACGCGTGGGGGCGAGGGATTCACACACATGGGGGGCACAAGGTGGCACGAGGGGCTTACTAGTATAATGATAAACAAGGACCCGAGATTGCCTGCCCCAAGCTACAGTTCCTGCCTTTACTCTAACCTAGTTTTTCTAGTCTGTCTTAACGCCTGACAATAAACCATGAAATATTGCCGGGCCTGTCTGTTTTCCTTGTACTATAATAGGACATAACCTGTAGAATTTGTTCCTCGTGCTAACCACTAAACGTCTCTGTGTCTACTTCATTTCAATTCCAGACAAGATGTTGTTTCTGAATTGAAAGCTCTTGAACTTCTATGACTTGACGTATCTTCCCTTGGAGATGATTTTTGGCAGAGGTCTCCGACACATGGCGATAGCGGTTTCCTAAGTGTTCCGTGGAAATCAATCTGAAAGCTTTCTTTGTGTGTGTCACAAGGCCTGTGTAAAACAAGTAATAAATAAAATGAAAATAACAATGGCCCTTTCCCTATTTTAAAATGAAACCAGTTAAATCCGAATATGTACTATCAACATCTTTGCATTTGATTAACATTTTTGTTGCAGATAAACTATGGACCAAGTATTTATTTGTACAAGATCTCCTTCTTGGTTGTAAACACACGTTCCCAGCATATGGCTTCACTCTGTAAACAGGGCTGCCTAAACAAGCTGTTTTAATGATACTGGGGTCTCTTTTAATTAGGAAATTACTGGGAAGCATTAAAAATAAATGAATATACTCATGTATTAACTGTCTGCTCTTTGGCTCCTCCCACGGTCTGCCCTCCCTTTCATTTACATGGGAGGAAAGGCAGGAGTACTGTCTGTGGGAGGAGTTAGTGAGCAGTTCTGCATGAGTTTAGTGTCTCTTTAAACTTCTCCCCAGCCTTGCATTTACATTTTATTTAAAAGTCAGGCTATGTAATTAAAAAGAGTTCTTATTAAAAAAATTTTTTATTAAAAGTAATATCATACTGTTATCATATCCCTTTAACACTAAAATGTTCCAACGCTTTGAGTGGCTCATTTATCAGTCATTCAGAAATAGGAAGTAGAATAAGTGTCCTTCATTTATCAAAAATATGCAGTTTCAATTCAGTCATCAATCATAGGATTCCAGTTTGGTTTCTAACTGCTCATTAATATCCCTTTGATGTAATTAAGGCAGAGTAATTAAAGGGAGGATTTTCATTCTGCAGATCACACTGAGACACGTTTTTCTGCCAAAAAAAATATCTGCAATGTTGAAAATGTTTTATTTATTTATTTTAACTTTCTCTATAACTTATAGCTTTAATAATTGTGTGTGTGTGTGTGCGTGTGTGTGTGGGGGGGGTGGTAAAAAGACTTAAAGGAAAAGCCTTAAAGGGAAAATGTGGTTAAAAAAACATTTGCTTTAAAAATAAAGAATATTTTTCTTACCTTAACACTAATTGCTCAATTGTCTTTCCTGCTTCTCCTGATCAGATGATTATAGATTAGCTATAACACCCAAGGGACAGTGTACACTGCCCCCTCCTGAGCGATGTAAACATTTGTAGGTAGTAGTACTGTAACTCCCTGCTGGAGATGGCATTATTGGCTGGAAGACTGATTTTAAAGGTCCAATTTAATTTCAATATTGACCCATAAACAATTATCATTGTATACTCCGATCAGACAATAACGTTACATGTGTGGCCTGTTTTACTTAAAGATACTTTGTTAACGTTCTAAAAATATTAATTATTTCACCATAACTAAGCATCAATGGGGGTTCTAGGGAATTAATCAGATGGAATAAGTCAATGTTGGGTGAAACAATATTTAGTGTTATCTGCTCATGTATGAAGGTCAAACTTACATAGTAGTATGACCAAGATTCTGTTATATATCAGCACGCAGCTATGGGTTTCCCATATATCCTGCTATTCCAGTTTGATAAAATAATTTCACTAACACCTTATTCAGCCGCTTCATTTAGTTTTTTTAATGTATCGACATCTGTGTGTGTGCCCAACTTTAGAGAGAGAGAAAAATTAATTTCAGGCTTGTGGCTAGCTTTAAAAATGATTGAAAAGTTTGGGCGGAGCTTATGATGCAGTTGATGATACAAGTGGGCATGCTGGTGATGTCACAATGCTATCAGGAAGTACCACCCTTTATACGGCTGTAACTGCGGATAGTTTGTAGCTAGAAGACTGATCTTGGAATCATTTTAAAGGTAGGAGCCATTTTTAATAAAGGACAGTTTCAAAGTCTCCAAAAGAAGTGCACAAAAGGAGAATGAAATATCAGACACTCCTTTAATTACCAGCAAAAATGAGAGGGACAAGCACTGTGCAATTCAGTTCCCCTGCAGCAGTTCCAATTAGAGAGCGGTATGTTAAAATATTAAACTTTGCTTAAAGAAATTGAGAAACTTTAGGAACGTTTAGGGAAGTCAGCAGTCCAGGTGAGCAGATATCTGTATTACACTTTCCTAGGTTAGAATTTCATTTCCAGATTACTAGTTACAAAAATGTCCCATAGAACTGAGAATGTCAATCTGCTACATAGAACATTTATATAGAGTAGGCTAATAGTATCTAGCGTCTATATAAAATACATTTCATTCCAAAGTCGGGTTTTTACCAAAAGGAAGACGTGCTTTTTTATCAGCGTGTCTTCCTATTGGTTAGAGATGTAATGTGGGTTCGAATAGAACCCAGTTTCAAATCGAATCTGAGGGTTTCGAAGTCCCGACGAAACATTTGGAACTCCCGAATTTCACAGAACCTGGATTTTTCAAAGTAGACGGTTTCAAAAATTGGAAATTTAAAGTAGACGATTTGCGAACATCGAAAACTGAAAGTAGATGATTTTAGAGAATAGACAATTTTCAAATTCGAAAATTCGAAAACAGAACGGAACTCAACAGTTTCGAACATCTCTACTATTGGTCAGCAAATGAGGGAACAGCATGCCCAAGAACTTGAAGAGGTGAAGACCTAGCGGTGTAGGTCCTCAACCTGGGTAGCTTCCAAGGGGCAATCAGGAGGATCGGGGCTGAGGTGAGTATAGTTGTCTTTTACTAATGAAGGTGTCCAAACTAACAAAATCATTATAAAATGCTACTAGAAACATCTTTGTAACAAAATATCTCTCACACCTCGGAGTATCCTTATTTTACTCTCCAGCTAAAAGCCATTCAAAATGTTTATAGTAATAACCTCTACTTGGTCAGTAAAATGTCCCTAAATATCTCCTGACTCCAAGGCCCAGTAGGGTAGTCACGAACCTTGAACACAACTAAAATAAAAAATGCATTATTTATTAAAGGGCATGTCCACCCCCAAAACTATAAACCCCCCCCACTAATTGCCCCCCTCTGTAGTGTAATAAAATCCTTACCTCACATCCCAGCTCCAAATGGTTCTCCTGCAGTCTCCCCCCCAAATTAAAAAAAAGTGGCCACCAGGAGGATAGCAGAGTCCATATAGGACTCTGCCTCCTGTCTCCCCTCCAGTAGAAGTTTGGCATGCGTACTGCAGCCCTTCACCCCCTCTCTCTCCCTCCCTCTCCCACCCGATTTGGTATCCCTCCCCCTAGTGTAATACCCTTTCTGTATATTATAGTCAATGTTCCCCCAGCCCCAACCGCTATAAATATATTCTCAGAAAGTCCCCCGATCATTACTTACCTTACCTCTCTCCTTCACTGTTCTGAGCAGCCGGCAGCCGCATCCATGATTGGCTGCCTCTCAGCCAATCACAGACGCGGCTGCCAGTCCCGCACCCTGCTTGCAGATCCGTGCAAGCAGAGGGCCTGGGAAAAGCGGCAAAGGAGACAGGTAAGGTAAGTAATGATCAGGGGACTTTCTGAGAATATAATTATAGCTGTTGGGGCTGGGGGAACATGGACTATACTATACTAAAAGTTTGTATAAAGGGTGGACATGCCCTTTAAAGATCAGAGAAGAGAGATCTTAATGCTTTATGTCTTTGGAGCTGGGATCCAACCCAGCTCCTCCCTGCTAATGATACAGAATAACAGAGACAAGCTAATTCCTTTAGTGTCCCAAACGACAGCGATCTGGAGAGAATCCATTTAGAACAGGAACACCTTCCCGAACAAGTGTTCAGCTAATCTGCTGAATGGGCTCTCTGGTGACCTCCAGCTATATCTTTCTTCCTGCCGTTCTCTCATTCTTTTAATTGTGTGTATTTCCTTGTCTTTTTTCCAATACTAACACCTTTCAAAAACATTATGAAAACCGCCGTACACTTTCGTTTGTAGGGTTACGAAGCAGAACGGTAATTAATGGAGTTTTACGTTCTGAATGGCTTTATGGTCCCTCGCTGACTTGCAGGGCCTTGACGATACAGCACAGAATTCATTAGACCAAAATACAATTAGAGTAACGGGTTTTACAGAGAAACCGATACGTAAAATCAGACTGAAAAGGAGGTTATTTGATAGGGTGAACTTTATTTTTATAGAACTGCTCCATTTTGTCGTTTTGGCCCCAGTAGAGAACACTAATGATTCACACGGTTGTATAAAAGGGATAGGTTCCAATAAAATATAGTGTGGGGGGAAAATGCAGATATTACAAAAGTCATTTTGTCTTTAACAACCTTTGTGAAAATGATTTTGTTTAAACTGAAGACTAATAAATAGTAATGGCAGCCATTACCTAATTCAAACACATAATTAAAGTGTTTTTATGCAGGTAAAGAGGGGGCACAGGAAGTTACTATTTTTCACCAAATAGTTCTATTTAATGCTGAATATATACATCAGCAGATTGACCACCTGATGTTACTACTGGGCCGATTGTCTGGGCCAGAGCTAGGAACGCCAAGAGTTAAAACTGCCATAGTAATTAGATTCTAATAGGCCTAATGTCTGTTTGATGCCCAACACTAGAGATGTAATGTGGGTCCGAATAGAAACCGGTTTCGAATCGAATCTGAGGGTTTCGAAATCCCGATGAAGCTTTCAGAACTCGAATTTCAAGGAACACAGGTTTTTCGAATTTTCGATTTTTATCGAAAATCGAAAGTAGACAATTACTGAAAAACGAAAGTAGACGATTATCGGACATCGAAAGTAGACGATTATTTAAAATCATAAGTAGACGATTATCGGACATCGAAAGTAGACGATTATTGAAAATCGAAAGTAGACGATTATTGAAAACCGAAAGTAGATGATTATTGAAAATCGAAAGTAGACGATTATCGGAAACCGAAAGTAGACGATTATTGAAAATCAAAAGTAGACGATTATCGGAAAACGAAAGCAGACGATTATCGGAAAACGAAAGTAGACGATTATCGGAAATCAAAAGTAGACGATTATTGAAAATCAAAAGTAGACGATTATCGGAAATCGAAAGTAGACGATTATCGGAAATCGAAAGTAGACGATTATTGAAAATTGAAAGTAGACGATTATCGGAAATCGAAAGTAGGCGATTATCAGAAATCGAAAGTAGACGATTATTGAAAATCGAAAGTAGACGATTATTGAAAATCGAAAGTAGACGATTATCGGAAATTGAAAGTAGACGATTATCGGAAATTGAAAGTAGACGATTATCGGAAATCGAAAGTAGACGATTATCAGAAATCGAAAGTAGACGATTATCGGAAATCGAAAGTAGACGATTATCGGAAATTGAAAGTAGAGACGATTTAATCGGAATTGAAGTAGACGATTATCAGGAAATCGATGTCAAAGACGATTACAGAAATCGAAAGTAGACGATTATCGGAAATCGAAAGTAGACGATTATCGGAAATTGAAAGTAGACGATTATCAGAAATCGAAAGTAGACGATTATCGGAAATTGAAAGTAGACGATTATCGGAAATCGAAAGTAGACGATTATCGGAAATTGAAAACAGCCCAATCATCATGAGTTTTTAAATAAGTTTTAGTTATATTTTCGGGTTCCCCAGACCATTCCCCAGGTCTCTGCCATTTACAGTACCCTACTATTACTATTTATCCCTCAAAATGGACAGAAACTTTCAAATTTTTTTCTCCTCTTCTATGGGTCCTTTCGAATTTTCGAAATTTCCGGAAACGTTATCGAAAAATTCGATAACGGAACAAAACTCAACAGTTTTGAACATCTCTAGCCAACACTGATTGTTTTATGTGGTGGGAGTTGGTATTTTATTTGACACCCCAAACAGTTGGTGGGGTAATATGATAGACATATGATGTCTGTATTATGATATTTTGGGCCAAGTTGATCCACTTTTTTAATCTCTTTTTCACATGGAGATTTCTTGTAATTTTCCACTATTTCTTTAAAATTGTAGTTTGTGTTTTTTTCTGTATTCACTGAGGTATAAACTCTAAACCCATCGAATGAATCCTGGATTTTTATCTCTGTGCCAAAGCAAAGGTCATCGGTTCCTGAAAGCTCCACGTTTCCTTAGAGAATAAACTTTTATTTTTCTTGGTTCAGGCAGCAAGTAAAACCGAAGCAGAATTACTCACGTTGATGTTTTTGCAGCAAAACAACCATTAAGATTCCAGCAATAACGTTTTTTATCATTGACCTCTAGCCGGTGAAGATTGTGTAATAATCAGACAATCTGCTTCCCTGTGCAGTTTTTAGAGCTGAGCAAACCTGCTGCCTGCTAGTTGAAGATCAGGAGCCTATGATGTGGATTTCACTAATGTTGGTCATGCATGTAGCAATATCATTGGGCGATACATGGTACTTGGAAATTATGGCTTCACGTGTAGTGTTGGTTTAGGAAATTGGGCCAACAGAATTCATCTGTTTCCATGATCAGACATTGCGGCAAAAAATGTTTGAATCGCAGTAAACGGCAATGGTCACCCGATTATATCACTATGTGTATGGACACGTTTAAGCTGAGCCTACCCAAGATCTTCTGCGATCGTGAGAGCACCACCATGGACTTGTACCTTTAATGTGATCGCCGGAGAGAGTGCCGCCATTGACTTCTATAAGGGGAGCATCACCAGAGCTAATCGGTAAGGTGTTGTACAACAACTGTTTCTACAGGGGAAAAAATTTATCCGTTATTTTCTTAATAATATAATTATGGACAAAGATTTGTTAAAACTGAAATATAAGGTTGTACAGAAAAACGGTTCTGGTCAATGACCCCTGATTCCCCCATTACTGCCTGATAAACTCTATACACATCATCTTTTTTTAGAATGTTTCTTATTTTAAAGGGCACAAACATTTTTTTAGTCTGTGTAATCACCCCCCAAACCCAGTTTGAGCAATACTTGCATAGTACTGGAAAAACCTTCAACAGTCTCAGGGTGCCCTGAAACTGTATAATTAAATCTAGCACAGAGGGACCAATACAGTAGGAGGTGCAAAAGTTTGCTTTGGGATATTAATTTGCATTAACCAATCAAAAGTTGTCTTTTTACTAGGTTTCTGCAGTTAGATAACGTCTGATTGGTTCTAGCAGATTAATAGCATGGGGAAACGGTTTCTATTTTCTTCTGTTTACGATCGTTGTCTTTTCTAGAAGAAGCAAATGGGGATTTGCGACACGTGAGGTGTTCACAGATATAGAGCAATGTGTCAGATAACGCCTATTGCCAGCCGATCTCAAAATGCATTCTGGGGGTATAACCAAGAGTCCGTGTAGGTCAGCACTAGACAAACATCTCTTAACCCTAATTTAGAGCTACAGAGCTGTTGGAACGTCCGCCTGCGTGTGTGTTTTCCTCTCTCTGTTTCCTTTCCCCGACCATGTGTTTATCATTCGCCTGTGATTGTTGGAAACTAAATGTATGCAGCTGTTCCTCCACAAATATATTGGGATGATTTGAACAAAGGTTTGTTTTTTTTTGCTGCATTTGTTTTTACAAGGTCCCAAAAGAGATTTTTGCTTTTGCTTTGCATGATGGGATTTGTAGGAAAAATCCAGAATAGGACAAACTAAGGAATACTTGACAGTGTCAGTAATTAGAGAAGATGAATTTCTTGAGATGGTTTTTCCCATATCTGTGGCGGATCTGTCATTGACGAGCTATGGGTTGTGACGGCCGCTCACTGTTTTAAACACCTGAAACGGTAAGAGACAATTTATCCAGTTTATTAATAGTTTATCATATGAGAAGGTAGAGAAATCCTGGGGGATCTGGGGTCCTTTCCCTAATATTAAATGAAGAGACGGGTAGGGGTAACGGGATGGTGTTTAAATTGACTTCCAGTGTTAATGTTCTCTTTATATTTCAGGAAGGAAGAGACAAGATCTTGGAGACTTGTGTTTGGAGCCAACAAGCTCTCAGATCTAGGGCCCGGGGTTCAGATAAGGAAGATAAATAACGTAGTGAAGCCTTTGGACTACAACCCCAAGACAGAGAAACATGACATTGCACTGCTACACCTGGACAAACCCATCCAATTAACTGACTATGTCCAAAAGGCTTGTTTCCCTTCACCTACTGCCCATTTGGACACCATGACGGAATGTTTCACTGCAGGATGGGGAGTCATGTAAGAATGTAAGTTTATTTCTATTACGATGTTTGGAAAGGATAAAGTAGGTTGTTCAGTGTCACATACTGATCAGAACTTCTATTAATTACCTTTGTCTTTCCATGTTTAGCACAAGAACCAGCAATCATTCTGCAGGAAGTTAATGTCAATAGAATTGATACTAAGACCTGCAATAGTTCATCTTGGTACAGAGGTTCCATAGGGGATTACAACCTCTGTGCAGGTCATGAGAAAGGAGAGAAGGACAGTTGTCAGGTAAGGTTGGATTTACATTCTGGATAATAATCACCATGTAATACCTGGCTATATTTATGTTTATATTATATGTTAGTTTATAAAGTGATGAGTATCGACAATGGTTTGTAATATTGTGTCTCTACTTACAAGGGGACAGCGGTGGACCTTTAATGTGTAAATCTAAAAACTCAAATGTCTTCGCTGTTGTCGGAATTACAAGTTGGGGGAAAGGATGTGCCCGAGCAAAAAGCCCCGGAGTTTACACCTCTACCAAACACTTTATCAAGTGGGTAATGAGCAACGTTACACCAGGCACAACCATCAAGTCCAAAACCATTAGGAAGAGATCAGTGCAACAAATTAACTTAAAGGGCAAGTCCAGCCCTAAAATGAAAACTTACATACAGGTAAATCACCCCCCAAAACCCTAAACGGTAATAGTATGAAATGTGAAATATATAAGTCTAACCTGAAATCCTGCACAATGTCCTGTTACACCTGTTTCTACTTCCTGGTTCTTCCAGTTAGTAACTGTCAGTTATAGATTTGACAGTTGACATCACAGCCAATGACTGAATGTTAATCCCCTAGCTGCCTCTTCTGAGCATGCCCAGGCTCAGTACAGGCTCAGTACAGGTTTCTAAATTGCTCAGTTTCCATGAGGCCTCCAGAAGCATAGCAGGCATACAGTAATGAATTCATAGGACAAACTATGATATATCAACATATTTTAAAGATGCCATTCTTTCTAAAAGATGTTCTTATGGGGGTGGAGTTGTCCTTTAATCCCCATAAGAAACCCTAATTTTATCCACAACAGGAACATAAAGAAGGTCCGGTCTTCTTTTCTTAACTTCTGTAAATATCTCCATGACAGTCAGAGACACAAGTTACATGAACAATGACGAAGAAAAAATATATGACAAGACTATATACTTCCAAAAGGAAAGCATTTATAACACCCATCCACCTCAATGCATTCAACAAGCCAGATACAGTCTAGAGATGTGTCAATTCTTTCTGTACATGTGAAAGAGGAACTACAGCCCTAAACCAACCAACATCCCTAAAAGGTTTTCTCCCCTAAAATCATAAAAGATCAGCCATAACACTCAAACAAGTAGATCTCCCCGGTCCACTCTGCTCTTACCCTACCCCCACACATTGGCTGGCGACCTAAATAATTCATCACCTATGACAATGCACTTCTTGCACAGCACATCTTCCCATACATTGACCTGCCTGCCCAGGAAAAGAGGCAGGAAGACGCAGATTCACCTCCTTCCTCTAGCTAGACTGTGCTAATTGGCAAAGGATGTCATTCTTCTGCAGGCAGTCATGGTCATGTGACAGTCTGACCATCATGGTCTGGAACTGATCTGTAACCAGGCTGCAGGTAGGAGTCAGCATGGGACCTAAGGAAGTTAAGTACTTTCATAAGCTGCAAATAAAAAATGAGGCTTTAGTTCCCCATTTAAAAGTTCTAGAACAAGATGCTTGTTTTTAGGAAAACACAGTTACCCAAGTTAATCCAAGGATTAGTCCGATTGCCATTTGGCATTGCCATTTTTTTCCCCATTAGAAGTAAATTGGATGTGTCTTCAGATGAGTTTTTCGCCTTCCTCTGGCTCAACTATTAAACAGGTATCATTATTAGTAAACTAATAAACATGTGACTTTAATTAACCCCTCCCACAATTTAACACCCTGCCATTAATAAAAACATGATAAAAATATTTTTTTTTTTTTAAATTCTGTCTGCTAGTTCGATGAGTCATATATCCTGGGAATTGGTGGGTAGTATATGGCATACTCCACAAACCTTTAAAGGGTATGCCATATATTAATCTATAATCAAATACATTTAAGCAGCATTTAATCTGAGGTGTGTGTTGCTGCATGCCTTTAATCTAGCACTTGGTTTGCTCAGGTGATCGCCTTTATTAGACCAGACTTTCTGTGAGGGCAAGCATGCTCAGTAATCACTATGAGGCACCACTGGAAAAGGGAATTTCCTACCAACTGTCATCATATGATAAGATAATAAGGCACTTGAATAACAGCTGAAATGTAAGATACAGATAGGATAGCTAATAAGAAGGGAGAGACGTTAACAAATAAAATGGCACAGTGGTGGTTGGGAAGAATTATAATTTAAAATTATGTGCAAATTTAATAAAAACTATTTCCCACTTTTCATACCTTTTATGGATGCACAGCCCATATAAAGTGTATGTTATAGTGAGGTAACACTATTATTTATATTAAATAATTACTTTGAACCATTTTATCTTCCCAGCAATAAACACCAACACTGTAGTGTAGGGAAGTTGCATTACTCCACTCTAAGCCTATGTCATTTTAAACTTGACCTTATGTATTTTAAAACCTGGCAGAAAAACTGGATCGCACAGCATCGTGGCCTAACCCTAAGCGCCGCCATTTTAAGCGGCGCCATTTTGCTTGTCTGTTTCTTGACTGTTCCCTTGCCCATTGGACGTCATTTAATTTTCTCACCATAAATCCATTGCTTTTTATGGAATTCCAAGTTAATAATAAGCCAACGCAGTGGCAAATTCCACAAATGGACCAATAACATTCAAATTCTTCCAGACAAGAAGAAATAACTGAACAAATCATGTTTACACAGCAGGGCCTGCTTAGGGAACATAATAAGGAAAGGCCGGATTGGGCACAATTTATTTTAATGAAATTAATGCCGTGTTGGGCTGTGCAGTTGCTATAAAACTCTTCTAATGAAAATCAGCTAATGGCCTTAAAACTGGAATGTTTCGCTTTTTCTTAACGGCCTTGACTTTCCCTGCAGCTGCAACATGATGAAAAGCAGCTCCCTGTCTATTCTTTCTCCCTCGGTCCCTCTCTGGTTATTGGACATTTATTTGCACACTCAAGACGTAAGGATTGTGGTTCCCAGATTGTTACAGGAGGTTAAGGTGGAATTCAACAGAACAGGAAATAAAGTTTTCACCGTAATTGCCTTGGGAATTGCTTACACCAACCAAACAGCCTCAAACCTCTCCCATGGAAAGTAACAGACACCAGGTGTGGTTCAAAATGGGTTCCATATGAAGCAGAGTGCAATGAAACACTCAGGTAGGGACACGGCCGAAGCTGAATAATAAAATCTAAAGGGTGATCCATGGAGTCTGTAAATTGAGACCTGGTTCAGGATGAGTACCGACCCTGCTTTGTGGAGAGACCAGTGTCTAACATTCTTGCATAAAGGGGAAGTAAAACATCTAATGAAAATGGTTGGTAGGCCTGATTTGTTGAAAAGTTATTGCAGAAAATAGTTCCCATCGCCTCCCTTCCAGATCAGTAACAGTAGAATACCTTTGTTCGAGTAACAATACATTGATAATTAAAGTAACCATTTTACAAACATGGAAGCCTCTCATTTTAAAGGAGAATTAAAGATTCAGCCTTGTATTAAAATAAATGTGCTGAATGCGTAATGATAAGGTGGGAACGCACAAGGAGACTTTTTGTCCTACTAGCGAGCGCTCGTCCGGGACAAATGACTGTCAGTCGCGGCAAATGTGGCCGTGGTTTACCAGCAAGTTGGACCCCCTGTTTGTCTGATTTAGACGAACGAGCGACCAAGCTCGGTCAACCCGCCCCCACCCACACAACAAGATTTTGATATAAGCATGTGCTTTATGCCTCCAATTGATAACAATAATCTGAATGTATTCACTGATACTGTGATCCATAAAGTTAAACACGCTTGGTCACATGCATCATATAGACATATGCACAATCTTACACACAGTGAGTTTAAAGCCTCCTCACTTAAGTGCAACTCTGAGATAGTCATACGCCCTGCTTATAAATGGGGAGCAGTTGTGATAAAGAACAGGGAGGACTACATAAAAGTAGCCCATCGACAATTAGTTGTCCCAGGTCACTACTTTCTTGCACCACATGACCCTGCGTGGTCCATCCTATATACTAACCGGCAGGTGTAAATCATATGGCCCACGGACACAGAAGCTTGAGCGCCGTGTCATCATAACTTCTCCCACTGTTCGCATGCCATTGGAGAAGCCAACCCCTCCACAGTGGGTGGAAGGTTGATGAACATTCTTTTAAGAATCGCGGGATTGCTGGTTAAAAAAGAAATTGATCTTATGGTACATGAAGCCCATTTAAATGGGGTGATCCCCAAGGATATCTTGGAATTTCTTAATACTTCTATCTACGTACTCCTGTACCAAACATGCTACCGAAAATCCACTACTGACAATCCACCTGGCCGCCTAATTGTATCAGATATAGGGTCAGTCTTGGAGCCCCGATCCAAATTACTGGATGCTTATCTCCAACCTATGACACTACTGATCTACTCCACCAGCTACAAGAACTGCACTTACCTAACTCTGACCTATACTTGGCCACTATAGATATTCGGAACTTATTTACCTCCATTCCCCAACAAGAGGACATCGAAGCTGTGGAACAAGCACTTCTTAACACAACTTTGTCACACAACTTAAATTATTTTCTACTTGACTGTTTAAATGTGGTTCTATCTAAAAAATTAGTATTACTCATTAGTGAGTCATCACTCATATTTAAATACTGGTGATATATAGATGACATATTGATCATCTGGTCTTGTTCTTACACAGAATTTACCGACATGATGGAAAGGGCAAATACATACCACCCTACCATCAAATTCATGTATGACCCTCCATTTAAGCAGGTTACATGCCACGAGTTTCCATTGCCCTGAAGGTCACAAAATTCCGGTTGTTAAAGGCAAACCTATTTGTGGTTGACAAACCTGCAGAATTCTGAAGAAACGTCTGCTCTCTCTAAAACTTAAAAAAACACATAAAATGTATATTTATTATTAACATGTTTTTTTACCATATGGGTTTTTGCACATCATATAGTAATGTTTATATATCCCTCGGGGAGAGTGCAGCGCTCACATGCATAGACAGCCAATCAATATTTCATCACAGTTACACGTCTATTACATAACGGCTCAGAAAGGACGTCTCTTTAATTTAATGCAGTGCAGTAAAGACGGCAGGAAAGTAACAAGGCACCAATAGAATTCACAGTTGGCCATTTCTAAGTAGCGTGTAGTTTATTACCCAGCCAGGGTGTCCTTGGGGCCTGTTTAAGGCAAAGGTAATATCTGCCCAAGCCCCCATTGTATCCTAAGGGGCCCATAGCAGATAAACGTTATAGTACAGCTTACATTTTATTACCCTGTGTGTTAGAATTGATATTATTTATTGTATTTACATCAGAGACTGGAACTTACAAACTGGGGGACGAACATTGTTTATTTATGGATTTTCCCTGATTGGAGGTCACGTCTTTCCTTATCCCAAGAAACCGACCAATTAATTCATCTGAACCGGTGAATACGGTAGAGGCCACACATACCACTGTTAGCCCACTGGGCCTAGGAAATACAGTAATGTAATACACTATCCTATCATACCAAACTGTTTATTTAAAGGACAACCTAATTATTCGGGGGTGGGGTGAGGGATTTAAAGGCCAACTATACTGTAAACGTACTTTTTTGAAAAGTACCTGGGACAGGGAGATAGGATTGATTATTCCCTCTTCCTTGGTTGAGAAGCTACAGCACATACAGTTTTCGTCTGCCAGGCTATATCCCTGTTGGGCATTCCTCTATTAACGATTGAGCTAAAGCACCGAGGAGGCCTGGCAAGTGCAGTTTTCTTTGTGCTGCTGCTCCTCATAGAAAAGATATTGGGAGGTAGAAAATACCAATCCTACCTCCACGCCCCAGGGACTTTTTAAGCTGTTTTTGAAAAAAAGTGATTTGTAGGAACAATGTTATTTATATAGGTAGATACTTTCAGCAAATATAACAAGTTCAGTACCATTTTCTTAATACATAGTAAGACGGATTTCAAAATAAATTCTAATTATTTTTAATTTTGCCTTTAAACGGTTAATCTAGTGTCCCCCAGTAAAGAGCAGAAACAGACCTCAGTCTCAGTCCCTGGCGTGCAAATAAAATCCATTATAATTCTGTCTCATAGACCCTCCTGTGTAGATCTGATCCCTTGAAGGTACTTAGAGGGCTTTATATGATGTGACAGACTGAGACGAGGGTCCATTTGAATCAGGCTCTATCAAACAGTCAGACATGAAGGTAATGATGGCTCCGCACTATACAGACAGGCATCTCCCCTGCATCTGATAAAAGGGTTCAGTTAAAGGGAAATAAAACACATTGGCCGATCGTTGGCCATAGCAGCGATTTGTTTTCAACAGTTTTCTGGAATGCAAAGGGTGTTTTGCTGTTGGAATTCATACCCAAGTCATTGAACAGTCACCCAAGAAACTTAAAGGGAAAGTTCATTTGAATTATTTATTCATATTACACATACTGTAGCTAGGTATTATACATATTGTCAGGTATCCCACCCCTCCTGGGACTTCCGCAAGATCGACCCGAACTCACCCATGTCTCTGGTTTTCTTGAAGGTATATGGATTTTGCTGAACTTCCTGTTTACTACTTCCACAATAAAGTCATTTCATGGGGTAAATAACCTATGGAATGCCCCCAATAAGTAAGTATTTTTACATTGTCAGGTTCATCGCCTACTGTGCAATGCACCTGACATTTAAAGGGTAATTCACACACAGCTAATCAATAATACTTCAAAAACACACACACAGATTATATAACATCTTGTCTTCTTGTTTTACAACTCACGTGGTCATCGATAATTATTACACGTTCAGACCTAGTCCTACGGTAAGCGATTGGGTATACTATAACCCGTTCAGGAGCAGGTAAGCACTCCCGTCAGCCATCAACCGCCCGGGTGAAATCCGGCAAAAATACACAAGCTCTCTACAATGGCGACGCACTCACGGGTCTTGATGAATAATCTAATTTTATTAGGTTAACATGTTTCAATCCAACACAAGGATCATCATCAGAACTGTATACTATGCATTTATTTATGTATATGTATGTATAGTTTTATTTATACAGCACCACTTAGGGGCCCAGCTCTGTACAATATTATAATACAAAAAGTAATACAAGGGGGACAAAAATATAACTAAATATATAAGTAATTATGAGCGTTAATAAGTATACAAGGGTTCGATCCTTGCAACATGAGGAACGGAGTCCCTCTCCCATAGAGCTTACAATCTAGTATCTACTATATGCTGTACATCAATACCCATTCAATACCCCTTGACCTGTTAAATGGTATCACCACCTAAAAAGGAACTTCCCTTTTTCCAGTTTAATTGAAGAACAAAGGTTAAAAAATCAGAATGTGCAGGGGACCTGATGATGCTGCTCCCATATCACACATATAAATGTAAATATCTTCAAAACGATGTAAAAAAAATAATGGAAATAAATTGCAAAAATACTCAGGAAAGCAATTCCTGTCAATTTACCTAAAGTCATTTTTGGCCCACAGTTACCCTTTAACTCTGGATTAACAGTGCAGGGTAATGCTGGATAATAAGAACCTTACTGGTAGGCCAGGTCTAGACTGCGGAGTAGGGATCTTAGGGGTGTAGGTAACAGGAGAGTTTCTTGCACAACAATAAAATTGAAATCTACCACAAAACGCTGCAATAAATATCTGTAAATATCTGTTAGGCTATTGCTATATGAATATTATTTCCTACAGATACACTTTCATTGTGTGATTCGACCCTTTCAAACTTGTTTTATTTGCAATCCACCAAATACATGTAATTCTGACTCTGCAAAATGGGGAAACACATTATGGGCCACGTTTCAGGAGTGATAAAGCGTGTCTGATGTAAACCACTGAAACGTGGCAATCTCTATTGTCACATAAATACCTTTTAGATTCCATTGAAAGGCTTTGTTGCTGCAGAAAAAGTCTGACTCATCTGCGTTCCTATTACTGCAAAAGTCGATTTAATGAAATCCAGTCGTGCAGGGAAAAATGTCTCTGTGTTATGTCTTAACAAGGTTTGATAGTTCCCCTTCAAACATCCCGAAAACCCCTTAGGAGCGTGTAGAACACCAGGCTGAAGATGGAGAGAATAGTTTTCACCAGAGTCTCCAGTGAATCATTTAAGTGGAACATGAATGATTCTAACAGTGACGTTTGCTAATAATTTAAGAGTTGGTATGATTTGACTGTATATTTTACTAGAAACTGAATCATATAGTATTAAAGGATAACTATGGTTTAGTAATAATTGATGCTCAGATGTTATAGGGATCAGGGTTACTATATTTTTAACTTTAAAAAAGCCACCGCTTATCCTGAAAATACATCCAATTGCACATTTTGCTCCTCCTTTTCCCCCCAAACTCCTCTGCTGCTAGTAACCCTAAAGGCCAAACCATTATATAACTTATTGGGGCTAGCACCAGCAGCAGCGGAGAACCATAGAAAACAAAAAATGTCAATATTAACACCCAGATGTGCAATTACCTGAACTTAATTTGTTATTAAGTCTCCCTGATTTAGGGGTGGTCTCTCGCACACCCACGAAACCACCCCAAATTCCCATGACCAGAACTTACCTGAAGTGTCTGCCTCCAGGAAAGTCTACTCTTGCCGGTCATGGCCCTAGCCACGCCTCTTAGGTGATGTAAGTTCTGTCACACTACGCATCCCACCCCTAACTCCACCCCCAACCCTTTGGTGATGGCACGTCAACCCGTCACGCCCCCTTCCCACCCTGCCCGGAAGCCAGATTCGGCAGGATGGGATGTGTGCATTTGCGTATAAGAAACGCAGAGCAGTGCATGTTAATGTGGGTGGTTACTGCGGATTGCATGCGATTACGATTTTTTAGCTAATAAAATGCATTCGACTTTTCCCCACAAAATTATTCCTCCCCCCCAAAGAAAAATATTTGAACAAGCTGGTCTAGGGGGCTACAATTTATATTAAGGGAAAATTTGGGACGAGAATAAATGATTGGTTAATTTGCTTGCTCCAACAAAAGCAAATTTGTAGTTACAATTATTAAAGAGATTAAAGAACTGAAGGAATTAGCCAATCATTATTTTAGGAGCAGGAAAGATTTCCCATTCTTGTAAGGATTGACCTCATTTGTGTAATTGCTGTGAATCAACATACCAACAGTTTTACTTTGGTCCTCTCTGTGTTTGGAAATCAAGGATGCTCATATGTTGGAAGGAATACAACAGCTGCTTTGCGTTGTCATTATAATCCACTCCTAGCTAAGAATATTTCCAAAACCTTGGGTTTACTTCATACCTTATTACGGAGATCTTACAAACTGTCACCAAACTGGTCATCTGTAATATATCTTAAAAGGTATAGATTAGAGAGGAGACTAAAACATGCTCTCAGCCTCAAGCCTTGCACGCACGTTATGGTGGCCAGAGACGATATTGTGCGATCGTCAGACTGTGTATGCGATCGTCCAACAATTTCTACTATCGGGCCAGGTGAATTTATTTTATCCTTATGGCCAATGCGATTGTACGACCCGCGGATCCTACGATCGGATTGTAGCTTCTATGGCCCCCATTAGATGAATGGTTTGGCGTGATTATTGGACAATAGCTTTTAACGTTATTTAACAATCTTCAACAGACATGCAGCTTGGCAGGTGCCAGTGGCGTATCTACGTTAAAACATTCGGGGCCCGGATGTTTGGCAAAGTGCCAGTGCAGAGCCAAGATAGATAGATAGATAGATAGCAGTTAGATAGATAGATAGATAGATAGATAGCAGTTAGATAGATAGATAGATAGATAGATAGCAGTTAGATAGATAGATAGATAGATAGATAGCAGTTAGATAGAAAGATAGCAGTTAGATAGATAGATAGATAGATAGCAGTTAGATAGATAGATAGATAGATAGATAGACAGCAGTTAGATAGATAGATAGATAGATAGATAGATAGATGGATAGAAAGCAGTTAGATAGATAGATAGATAGAGAGCAGTTAGATAGATAGATAGCAGTTAGATAGATAGATAGATAGATAGATAGATAGATAGATAGATAGATAGCAGAGTTAGATAGATTGATAGATAGATAGCAGAGTTAGATTGATAGATAGATAGCAGAGATAGATAGATAGCAGTTACATAGATAGATAGAGAGAGACACAGAGAGATAGACAAGAAGCAGAGGCAGATATATAGATAGAGATAGATATACAGAAAGAGATCGAGGGACAGATAGAGATAGATAGGGGCAGAGGTCCATGTAGAAGGTGCAAGAATGTCTCCCTGGCCAAAGGTGTGGGCAAGCATCTGACTACAACTGAACACAGCAGTAAGTTTAAAATGACCAAATTCCTACCAGTATATAATGAAATTGCCAGTTTACTGTGCCTTTGTGTCTCTCTGTCCAACTCTCTGATCTCTATCTCTGTCTGTCTATTTCACTGTCTTTCTGTCTGTTTATCACTATCTGGCTGTGTGTCTATGTTTGTGGTTGTCTATCTGTCTGTATCTTTTTGCCAATCTCTATTAAGTACATAGTGGGTGTGGCCTAATTGGGGCGGAGAAAGGGGCGTGACCTAAATTTTTTCACATGGAGTGCCCGAAAGTGCCCCTGATCTTCTTAGACCCTAGATACGCCCCTGGCAGGTGCCAAACAGCAGCCTGCACTGTACCATGAGGAGGGGAAGAGGAACCACGGGAGACCTCCCATGGCACAGGAGAACAATGCTGGCTGCTCTCCAACATAATTTAGTGATCCCTATCAATGCTACAGTTTTTGACTGAAATGGCCTTTGTCAACCTAGTGGTTGAGTACAGGGTTAATTCGTTGCACCATTACATAAAGAGATCCCTCAAGGCATGAACCCTAAAGGAATTGTACGCTGAAAAAACAACTTTGCCTCCTTTCAATCTATAAATGAATACATGTAGCAGCACTTACTCTGATGTGTTTGTGTTCCAGGTCTCCAGCAATACTTACCTCATCATCCACCACTCCAGGTCTCCAGCAGTACTTACCTCATCATCCACAACTCCAGGTCTCCAGTTGTACTTACCTCATCATCCACCACTCCAGGTCTCCAGTTGTACTTACCTCATTATCCACCACTCCAGGTCTTCAGCAGTACTTACCTCATCATCCACCACTCCAGGTCTCCAACAGTACTTACCTCATCATCCACCACTCCAGGTCTCCAGCAGTACGTACCTCATCATCCACCACTCCAGGTCTCCAGCCGTACTTACCTCATCATCCACCACTCCAGGTCTCCAGCAGTACTTACCTCATCATTCACCGCTCCAGGTCTCCAGCAGTACTAACCTCATCATCCACCGCTCCAGGTCTTCAGCAGTACTAACCTCATCATCCACCACTCCAGGTCTTCAGCAGTACTAACCCATCATCCACCCTCCAGGTCTCCCGCAGAGTAATACCTCATCTCCACCCACTCCAGGTCTCCAGCAGTATTACCTCATCATCCACCACTCCAGGTCTCCAGCAGTACTTACCTCATCATCCCACACTCCAGGTCTCCAGCAGTACTTACCTCATCATCCACCACTCCAAGGTCTACAGCAGTACTACATCATCAATCCACACTCACAGGCTCCCAGCAGTACTACCTCATCATCCACCACTCCAGGTCTCCAGCTTACTTACCTCATCATCCACCATCCAGGTTCCAGCGTACTTACTATCATCCACCACTCCAGGTCTCCAGCAGTACGTACCTCATTATCCACCACTCCAGGTCTCCAGCAGTACTTACCTCATCATCCACCACTCCAGGTCTCCAGCTGTACTTACCTCATCATCCACCACTCCAGGTCTCCAGCAGTCTGTACTCCTATCATCCACCACTCAGGTCTCAGCAGTACGTCACTAATCACACCACTCCAGGTCTACAGCTGTACTACTCATCATCCACCACTCCAGGTCTTCAGCACGTACTTACCTCATCATCCACCACTCCAGGTCTCCAGCAGTAATACCTCATCATCCACCACTCCAGGTACAAGCAGTACTTACCTCATCATCCACCACTCCAGGTCTCCAGCGGACTACTATCATCCACACGCTCAGGTCTCCAGCAGTAAAACCTCATCACCACCACTCCAGGTCTCCAGCAAGTAATAACCTCATCATCCACCACTCCAGGTCTCCAGCGATACTTACCTCATCATCACCACTCCAGGTCTCCAGCAGTACTACCTCATCATCACCACCTCAGGTCTCCAGCAGTACTAACCTCATCATCCACCACTCCAGGTCTCCAGCAGTTACTTACCTCATCATCCACCACCCAGGTCTCCAGCAGTACTAACCTCATCATCCACCACCAGGCTCCAGTCGCAAGTACTTAACATCATCATCCACCACTCCAGGTCTCCAGCAGTACTACCTCATATCCAACCACGCCAGGTCTCCAGCAGTACTAACTCATCATCCACCACTCCAGGTCTCCAGCAGTACTAACCTATCATCCACCACTCCAGGTCTCCAGCAGTACTTACCTCATCATCCACCACTCCAGGTCTCCAGCAGTACTTACCTCATCATCCACCACTCCAGGTCTCCAGCAGTACGTACCTCATCATCCACCACTCCAGGTCTCCAGCAGTACTTACCTCATCAAGGCTCAATTTAAAGGAAACACTGCAGGCTTTTATTTAACCCTAATGATTGGAAACCACCAGTTGCCCCTTTAAGTGATTGATGGATACAAGTAACAGGATTAATACAGTGAGGCAGACCATCTCCCAGTCTGATTTTTCTATGGGTAGTAGGTGAGGACATAAAGCACGGGTTTGCGCTAATACAACTGCGAAAAACTAATACGATTTCTCCACAATGCCTGCTGATTACAAGGTGACGGTTACAGCTATTTTTACTGGGGATATAGAATGATTCAAATCTGCATTCAGGGTCATGGGACATCCGCCGTGCTATGTTTAACATGATTTTCAATCCTCCCATCAAGGGGAGTATCGGTCACATGATCCCAAAGGTAAACGTAGCCAAAAGTGATTTTTATCTGCACATTCCTTAGAGAACAATAGCTGCAAAACAAGACTGGTGCAGAATATATTAAGTGCAGAATTCTCCTTGCGGCCAGAGCTAATAAAATCCAACTGTATAACTCATTTAATGAAAAAACACGTTCTACATGTCAGATTCCCCCAGCTCCACTCGCACCACAGAACTCCCCCGCCATTGAAATCCACTCAAAATAGGATTTATTAGGTATTATTTGACTTTTGATGAATTGGATTTAAATAAAAGGCCATAGTGGGAATGATGTAAAAGCAGACAAAGTAAATAATGCATTTATGACACACAGGGATATTACAGGACCCTTGGTGTTAATTCGGATGCCCACTCCTTTCGCTCTAAGGGCGGTGCTGGGTACCACAGGGATGGTAAATAATGGCCGCCAATAAACATGAAATATATATATATTACACACACAATAGAATGGAAGCCACTCCTTATGCTGAATTACATCAATTAAGTTTGTGGAATTGTACGATCTGGTAAACATTTATATAACCATAGAAAAGATAATCAATGACATTCCTGGGCCCCCATACAATATCATATTATCTGCACACTGGCATAAATTATACAAAAAGGGGTTTTAGTTATACAGTACGTGATCACATGAATATGAAAGCCCCAGTAAGGGTTTTACTTTGGAACTTTTAACCTTTTTTACCAATTACTTTCGAACATTTTGCATTCTCATACTTGCAAAACTAGATTCAATATAGAAGGATTTCTCCCAGCCCATCGGCCTTTTATAGTGTGGGAAAAGTCTGTCCATCCAGTTCTTTATATTAAAGGCATAGGACCTCTAATTAAAGGGCCATGTTGAGGGTGATATTACTACAACTACATGGAAGATTGACTATGCATACTAATAAATACATTCAATAGAAGGAATGCCGGGAGGGAATTTTTTGCGATACTGTAACTGGTGCATCAAACTTAGAATTTCATGCTACTAGTATAGCAAACTGTGTATTCTCATGATAGTTGTACAACAAACTAGAAATAGCATGATACTGGTACAGCAAACTAGCAAATTTATGATACTAGTACAGCAAAATGGGAATTTTGTGATACTGGTACAGCAAACTGTGAAATTCACGAAACTGGTAAAGAAAACTGGCAAATAAATGACGCTCACTGGTAGCAAACTGAAGATGTTCATAATGCTGGTAAATTGGTACAGCAAAAACTGGCCAAATTTATCACACTCACTAGTAGTGTGGCCAGTTTGCGGATGCAGACGCAAAATCCGCGGGCAGAATTTACCTGTTCGTGAACGGAGATATTCAAGATTTTCCAGAGTTTTTTCCGCCCCCCTTCGACTTTTCCGAAACCGCGTTTTCGAAAATTATCAAAATAGAGGATTCTCGTTTCTCGAAAATTCACGGATTTTTCACATTTTTGGATGGGAGCAAACCACATTTTCGCGGGCCGTTTTTAAGAATCCTCGTATTTCGAAAAAAATTCCCTCGAATTTTTGAAGAAAAAATCCTCATACTTCGAGGAACGGATTTTGCCGAACTTCATTTAATAGGTTTTTATGGGTCCGCTCGCGGATTTTCGAATTTTTGAATTTTTCGAAAATTCGCAGATCCTCAAGCGGACCAGATTTTGCGAAGGAAGTTCGGACATCTCTACTCACTAGTAGCAAAACTGAAGATGTTCATAAGCTGGACTGTACAGCAACCTGGCAAATTTATACCACTAACTAGTAGGATGCCAGTTTGGGATCCTGAACACAGATTCCGCAGCAAGATATTATACCTCTGTTCGCGAACGGCAGATATCGCAGATTGTTCGGTCTTTCCGAACTTTTCTCCGAAAAGCGTTTTCGAAAATTTCGAAAATCCGAGGACCGGATTTCTTGTATTTTAGAAAAGTACGAGAAATCCTTCGGAAATCTAAAATATCACATTTCACATTTTTGGATGGAGCAACCCGCATTTTCGGAGTCCGTATTTTCGAAAATCCTCAGTATTCTTGACGAATTTTGCCGAACTTCATTTTAATAGGTTTTTATGGTTCCTCTCGCGGGATTTATAATTTTCGAAAATTCGCAGATCCTTCGAGCGGACCGGGGATTTTGCAATAGTTCGGACATCTCTACGTCACTAGTAGCAAAATGAAGATTTTTATAATGCTGGTACGGTACAGCAAACTGGCAAATTTATCACACTCCACTAACTGGTAGCAACACGGGGGAATTTGCATGCTAGTAGTAGAGCAAGATGGAAATTTAACCGGTGCTTACAAACTGTCACAGCAGTTAGTAGTATTAATTTGTCCCATTTGCTTTCCTCTGTTATTTGTGGTCCACCTGTGTGCCTAATGTCACAGCACGTTTAACTCTTATGTCTAATGCTAAGGCTATTCGTTGCCATAATATTTGTACAGCTTGTTATTGCTATTGTTTGCGATACTTGCCATTTACACATACGGATTAGGATGTATAATTAGATGGCGGATGTCTTTTATGAAAACCTGCGGGTGTTGGAAACTTACAATTGGACCACAATATCGCGCAGGTTTATAACAGCGCCCTGTGTGTCGCTGAGGTGCCTGGAGTTGTTAAGTGTGACTATGTGTATATGCACTTATATAACAATTATATAATATTATGAAACAAATGGATAACAATATTAACACATGGTGGGTGGCTGTATTTCAGCATTGATTGAGCCTATGCAGGTCGTCCCTGCACACCATGTCCATTTGTGGTCGTGCTGAGCTGTGTACAATGCAAAACAGCTTAAAAGTGTTGCCGTTGTGTTTAAATCCCCTTCTGGGGGGCGGGGATGGGGGCGACCTCCGGATTCGCCTCAGCTCTGGGTTGTTGGAAAGGCGTACTTCAGGTGTTTTATATTCCTGGAAGCTTTTCCGAGAAACAAAACCACCAGTGCCAAAGGCTGTCAGAAAAATTCACCGACCCAAGTGGTGAAAATCCCCGTTGGAATTTCGAGATCCAAGACTTTTATTGAAAACCGCAGGGTACCGCAGGCCGTTAATTCGACTGCTTTTCAGATCGTTATTAAGATTTGAGCTCCCCCCCCCCTCATTTTAGATCCTCAAGCCTTTTTCATTTCAGACCACGGGCATATGGGTTTATTCCTGGAAAATATTTTATATGAGGAAGGAATAAAACCATGTTGAATTATTATTCAGGTTATATTCAATATCACCGTTTATCATGCGGATATATACAGAATAAGACATCTTGCTGGGTTTAGTTTCCTCCACTGAACTGACCCTTTGCTGTTATAAAGGCCTGAAAATGTGCATCCCACATGGTCTAGTTCTTCCGAACATGCTGCTACTGGGCTAATGTGTCGCCAGGCATATCCTCTGGTAGAGCAACGGGACTAATGTCCCTATGGTAAAAAGTCCACTCCTAGGCGTGTGCAATTTGAAAACACTTACCTACGTGTTCCCGACCACCTACACTGCTGCCCACTGGCCATTTCTATCCCTCATTAATTGGTGCAGTCCAGGTGAGGTTTATAATCTCTTCTAGGAGCTGGCAAACCGCGTAGGCTCTCTGTCATTTCTGAGATAACTGTACATTTCAGCTTAGACATAGGAACTAATTCGTTATAATAGTTCATCTGTATAAGTCCTATTCCCTTATGTTCCAAAACCAGATTGGTGGAGTAAATTGCTTTTTAATTTCCCACGGGGAGGATTTTATATTGTGTCTCATTTACGCTATAACTTTCTGCTTCCGGTGACTTTCACTGTTTGGAAAGCGATAAAGCGATGGCGGCGTGGCCCATATACGTAATGTTGGCAGTTCCGCGCGTTGGTTTGATGCCTAACCATTTCCCTGCGTTGGACGGGAAAAAGATATTACCCATAAACAGGGACTCGCAGATGTCCAGTCTGTAACACTCACCAAATCTCTCGTTTTCTGGGGAAATTTATATTTATTTTGCCGGTTTCATATTTAGAATTGGAATGTATTAACAGGAAAAACTGAATTTGTAGACCATTTGCCTATAATGCGGATACTAGAAAGAGATTTTACGCCCCTAGTCAGGTCAGAACCGGGAGACAAAATAAGGGCCGTCCCTTTTACGAGATGTTTACACTAGTTATACGCTACATTGTTAAAGGGTTATAAAGGGGTTTTACACTTGTGCCTTTATAGCCTTTAGTAGCTCCAATGTAAGGTCCACTAAAAGTCTCTTCCTAACTCTAGACAGCAATCATTGGTAAGATAGACATTTTCCCAGTGATCAGTACAGACAATCAGGATTTCCAGGATTTCCATAGTTTTCCCAGTAGCTTCATGCACCATGATGATGTCTGATGACAACAGTTTGCCAAGAATAATAGTATGGAAGGTCCGCACAAACCCAAAGCTATTATAGTGAAACTCTATTTATTGAACTCTGGAGGGTCTCACCCCCTTCATCAGGTGATCACCTCATCCTCCCCGACCGAACGAGGTCACTTATATATAAACGTTGCGACCTTCTCATTATTATTTTTGGGATACCATTTCACCCATGGGTAGGGGTTGAAGGGTTGCAACCCGCGCTGTTGGATGTGCAATGGAATACTTCTTACTAAGATTACAAGTTTCCAGTAATATTTAAAGATATATACAACTAAGAAGTTTTGCCGTCATTCATGTACTGGAAATTCGTTTGTTTGTTGATCTATCTATTTCTTAGATTATCCAATCTGAACCATCTTGCCTTCACTGTCAATCCAGTGCCTTAGTTCAGAATCTCTTCTGTTATGTATAGTTTGCTGTGTAGCTGGAAATGTGTGTCACATATGCTGAGGTGGAAGCCTCAGTGCGAAGGTGTTACATGGGTATCTGTCAGCACACAATGCTGTGGGAAATGCTGTTAGTACTGCTGGGAGACCTGGAGCGGTGGGATGATGAGGTAAGTACTGCTGAGACCTGGAGTGGTGGATGATGAGGTGTACTGCTGGAGACCTGAGGTGGTGGATGAGGTTAGTACTGCTGGAGACCTGGATGGTTGGTGATGAGGTACAGTATGCTGGAGACCTGAGTGGTGGATGATGAAGGTAAGTAATGCTGGAGACCTGGAGCGAGTGGATGATGAGGTAGTACTGCTGGAGACCGGAGGGTGGGATGATGAGGTTTAGGTAATCTGCTGGAGACCTGGAGTGGTGGATGATGAGGTTACGTACTGCTGGAGAACCTGGAGTGTGGATGATGAGGTTAGTATGCTGAGACCTGGAGTGGGGATGTGAGGTAAGTACTGCTGGAGACACTGGAGACGGTGGATGAGTGAGGTAAAGTAGTACTGCTGGAGACCTGGAGCGTGGATGATGAGGTAAGTATGCGGGAGATCTGGAGTGGTGGATTCATCACCACGCCAGGTTCTCCAGCAAGTACTAACCTCATCATCCCACACTCCAGGGTCCCAGCAGTACTAACCTCATCATCCACCACTCCAGGTCTCCAGCAGTACTTACTAACCTCATCATCCACCACTCCAGGTCTCCAGCAGTACTTACCTCATCATACACCCACTCCAGGTCTCCAGCAGTTACTAACCTCATCATCCACCACTCCAGGTCTCCAGCAGTTACTAATCTCATCAATCCCACTCCAGGTATCCAGCAGTCTAACCTCATCATCCACCACTCCAGGTCCTCAGGCAGTACTACCTCATAATCACTCCAGGTCTCCAGCAGTACTTACCTCATCATCCACCACTCAGGTCTCAGACAATAACCTCATCATCCACCACTCCAGGTCTCCAGACAGTACAACCTCATCACACAACTCCAGTCCCAGCAGTACTTACCTCATCATCCACCTCCAGGTCTCCAGCAGTACTTACCTCATCATCCACCGCTCCAGGTCTCCAGCAGTACTTACTCATCATCCACCACTCCAGGTCTCCAGCAGTACTAACTCATCATTCCACCATCCAGGTCTCCAGCAGTACTAACTCTCATCCACCACTCTCAGGTCTCAGCAGTACTAACCTCATCATCCACCACTCCAGGTGCTCCAGCAGTACTACCTCATCATCCACCACTCCAGGTCTCCAGCAAGTACTTACCTCTATTCATCCACCACTCCAGGTCTCCAGCCAGTACTTACCTCATCACCACCACTCCAGGTCTCCAGCAGTACTAACTCATCATCCACCACCCAGGTCTCCAGCAGAGTAAACCTCATCATTCACCACTCCAGGTCTCCAGCAGTACTTACCTCATCATCCCACCGCTCCAGGTTCTCCAGCAGTACTAACAGCATGTTCCCACAGCATGTGTGCTGACAGATACCCAGTAACCACCTTCGCCACTGAGGCTCCACCCAGCATATGTGACACACTATTCCAGCTCACAGCAAAACTATACATAACAGAAGAGATTTGATACTAAGGCAATGATTGACAGCTGAAAAGCAAGATGGTTCAGATTGGATATCTAAGAAATAGATAGATCAACAAAAAAACGAATTTCCAGTAATGGGCAACTTCTTAGTGTATATATCTTTAAATATTACTGGGAACTTGTAAATCTTAGTAAGAAGAATTTCCATGCACATCCAACAGCCGGGGTGCAGACCCTTCAACCCCTACCCCATGGGGTAAATGGTATCCAAGAAATAATAATGGAAGGTCGCAAAGTTATATATAGTGACCTCTGCGGTGGGGATGAGGGTGATCACCTGATGAAGGGGGTGGAACCCTCAGGTTCAATAAAAGAGTTCACTATATATAGCTTTGGTGTGCGACCTTCCATATATTATTTCTTGGCAACTTTTGTAATCAGATCATCATCATGGTGCATGAAGCTACTGGGAACTATGGAAATCCTGGAATCCCTGATTGTCTGTATGATCACTGGAAAATGTATCTTACCAATGATTGGCTGTCCTATAGGAAGAGACTTTTTAGTGGTCTTACATTGGAGCTACTTAAAGGCTATTAAAGGCACGTAAAACCCCTTTATTACCTTAAATTAGCTAACTAGTGTAAACATTCTCGTAAAAGTGACGGCCTTATTTTGTCTCCCGGTCTGACCTGATAGGGGCGTAAAATCTCTTTCTAGTATCCGCATCTACTAGGCAATGGTTACAATGTTTCCTTATCAATCAATTCTAAATATGAAAACGGCAAATAAATATAAAATTTCCCCAGAAAACGAGAGATTTGGTGAGTTACAACTGGAACATCTGCGATTCCCTTTTATTGGGTAATATCTTCTCCCCGTCCCAACGCAGGAAATGGTAGGACATCAAACCAACGCGCGGAACTGCACATTACGGTATATGGGCCACGCCGCCATCGCTTTATCGCTTTCCAAAGTAGAAAGTCACCGGAAGCAGAAAGTTATAGCGTAAATGAGACACAATATGAAAATCCTCCCCGTGGCAAATAAAAAAAGCAATTTACCACCATCTGGTTTGTGAACAGAAGGGAATAGACATTAAGAGGAACGTATTATAACGATTTCCTATGCTAAGCGAAATGTAGCAGTTATCTCAGAATACAGAGAGCCCTACGCGGTTTGCCAGCTCCTAGAAGGATTATAAACCTCACGGCTGCACCAATTAATGAGGATAGAAATGCAGTGGGCAGGCAGCCTGTAGGTGGTCGGAACAGTAGGAAGTGTTTTCAAATTGCACACGCCTAGGAGTGGCTTTTTACCATAGACATTAGTCCCGTGCTCTCAGAGATAGGCCTGGCGGACACATTAGCCCAGTAGCAGCTGTTCGGAAGTACCATGTGGGATGCACATTTCAGACCTTTATAAACAGCAAGGTCAGTTCAGATTGGAGGAACTAAACCCGCAAGATGTCTATTCATGTATATTATCCGCATGATAACGGTGATATTGAATATAACTGAATAATAATCAACATGTTTTATTCCTTCCTCATATAAATATTTTTCCAGGAATAAACCACTATTGCCCGTGGTCTGAAATGAAAAGGCTTGAGGATTAAATGAGGGGGGGGGGGACTCAAATTAATACGATCTGAAAAGCAGTCGATTAACGGCCTGGTACCCTGCGGTTCAATAAAAGCTTGGAGGAAGTTCGAAATTCACGGGGATTTTCACCATTGGGTCGGTGAATTTCTGACAGCTTGGCTGTGTTTTGTTTCTCTGAGAAATAGCTCCAGGAAATATAAAAACACCTGAAGTACGCTTTCCAAACAACCCAGAGCTGAGGCGATCCGTGAGGTCGCCCCCTCCCCGCCCCCAGAAGGGGATTTAAACACACGGCAACACTTTTAGCTGTTTGCATTACACAGCTCAGCACTGACACAAATGGACAATGCGTGTGCAGACGACCTTGCAATAGGGCTCAATCAATGCTGAAATACAGCCACCCCATGTTGTATAATATGTGTTATCCATTTGTTCTATAATATATATATAAGTGTTATATAATGTGCATATACACAATATACACTAACAACTCCAGCACTCAGCGACACACAGGGCGCTGTTAATAAACCTGCGATATTGTGGTTCCAATTGTAAGTTCCAAAACAACCCGCAGGTTTTCATAAAAGTACATCCGCCAACTAATTATACAATCCTAATCGTTGATGTTAAAGCAAAGTATCGCACAAATAGCAATAACAAGCCTGTACAAATATATGGCACGAATAGCCTTAGTCAATTAGATACCTCATCATCCACCACTCCAGGTCTCCAGCAGTACTTACCTCATCATCCACCACTCCAGGTCTCCAGCAGTACGAAAGTAGACGATTATAGGAAATTGAAAGTAGAGATTATCGGAAATTGAAAGTAGCAATTACGAAAATCTGAAGTAGACGATTATCGAAATCGAAAGTAGACGCAATTATCGAAATCGAAAGTAGACGATTATGGAAATCGAAAGTAGAGATATCGGAAACGAAAGTCAGACGATTATCGGAAATGAAAGTAGACGATTATTCAGAAATCGGAAGTAGACGATTATCGAAATTGGAAAGTAGTACGATTATCGGAAATCGAAAGTAGAACGATTATCGGGAAATTGAAAACAAGCCCATCATCATGAGTTTTTAATAAGTTTTTAGTATATTTTCGGGTTCCCCAGACCATTCCCAGGTCTCTGTGCCATTACAGTAACCTACTATTACTATTTATCCCTCAAAATGGACAGAAACTTTCAAATTTTTTTTCCTCCTCTTCTAGGGTCCTTTCGAATTGAAATTTCGGAACGTTATTGAAAAATGTCGATAACGGAACAAAACTCAACGTTTGAACATCTCTAGCCAACACTGATTGTTTTATGTGGTGGGAGTTGGTATTTATTTGACACCCCAAACAGTGGGTGGGTAGGTAATATGATAGACATATGATGTCTGTATTATATATTTTGGGCCAAGTGATCCACTTTTTTAATCTCTAATCTTTTCCATGGAGATTTCTTGTAATTTTTTCCACTATTTCTTTAAAATTGTAGTTTGTGTTTTTTTTGTATTCACGAGTATAAAAACTCTAAACCATCGAAATGAATCCTGGATTTTATCTCTGTGCCAAAGCAAAGGTCATCGGTTCCGAAAGCTCCACGTTTCCTGTAGAGAATAAATTTATTTTCTTGCGTTTCAGGCAGCAAGTAAAACCGAACAGAATATTCCAAGTTGATGTTTTTGCAGCAAAACAACCATTAAGATTCCCAGCAATAATTTTTTATCATTGACCTCTAGCCGGTGGAAGATTGTGTAATAATCAGACCAATCTGCTTCCCTGTGCAGTTTTTTAGAGCTGAGCAAACCTGCTGCCGCGGTGAAGATCAGAGCCTATGAGTGGAATCACTAAGTTGGTCATGCATGTAGCAAATCATTGGGCGATACCTGGTACTTGGAATTATTGCTTCACGTTGGTGTTGGTTTATGAAATTGGGCCAACAGAATTCATCTGTTTCCATGATTAGACATTGCGGCAAAAATGTTGAAATCGCAGTAACGCAGCAATGGTCCCCCGATTATATCACATGTGTTATGGACACGTTTAAGCTGAGCCTACCCAAGATCTTCTGCGATCGTGGGAGCACACCATTGACTTGTACCTTTAAGTGATCGCCGGAGAGAGTGCGCCATTGACTTCTATAAGGGGAGCATCACCAGAGCTAACGGTAAGGTGTTGTACAACAACTGTTTCTACAGGGGAAAAAATTATCTCCGTATTTTCTTAATAATATTAATTATGGACAAAGATTGTTTAAACTGAAATATAAGGTTGTACAGGAAAAGGTTTGGTCAATGACCCCTGATTCCCTTACTGCCTGATAAACTCTTACACATCATCTTTTTTTAGAATGTTTCTTATTTAAAGGGCGACAAACATTCTTTTAGTCTGTGTAGATCACCCCCCAAACCAGTTTGAGCAATACTTTGATAGTATGGAAAAACTTCAACAGTCTCAGGGTGCCCTGAAACTGTATAATTAAATCTAGGCACAGAGGGACCAATACAGTAGGAGGTGCAAAAAGTTTGCTTGGGATATTAATTTGCATTAACCAATCAAAAGTTGTCTTTTACTAGGTTTCTGCAGTTAGATAACGTCTGATTGGTTCTAGCAGATTAATAGCATGGGGAAACGGTTTCTATTTTCTCTGTTTGTTACGATCGTGCTTTTCTAGAAGAAGCAAATGGGGATTTGCGACACGTGAGGGGTTCACAGATATAGAGCAAATGTTCAGATAACGCCTATTGCCAGCCGATCTCAAAATGCATTCTGGGGGTATAACCAAGAGTCCGTGTAGGTCAGCACTAGACAAAACATCTCTAACCCTAATTTAGAGCTAAAGAGCTGTTGGAACGTCGCCTGCGGTGTGTGTTTCCTCTCTCTGTTTCCTTTCCCCGCAATGTGTTTATCATTCGCCTGTGTTGTTGGAAACTAAATGTATGCAGCGTTCCTCCACAAATATATTGGGATGATTTGAACCAAGGTTTGGTTTTTTTTGCTGCATTTGTTTTTACAAGGTCCCAAAAGAGATTTGCTTTTGCTTTGCATGGGGATTTGTAGGAAAAATCCAGAATAGGAAAAACTAAGGAATACTTGACGTGTCAGTAATTAGAGAAATGATTTCTGAGATGGTTTTTCCCATATCTGTGGCGGATCTGTCATTGACGAGCTATGGGTTGTGACCGGGCCGCTCACTGTTTTTAACCACATGAAACGGTTAAGTAAGAGAACATTATCCAGTTTATTATAGTTATCATATGAGAAGGTAGAGAAATTCGGGGGATCTGGGGTCTTTCCCTAAATTAATGGAGAGACGGGGGTGGTAGGGGTAACGGGATGGTTTTTAAATTGACTTCCAGTGTTAATGTTCTCTTTATATTTCCAGGAAGGAAGAGACAAGATCTTGGAGACTTTTGGACCAACAAGTCTCAGATCTAGGGCCCGGGGTTCAGATAAGGAAGATAAAACGTAGTGAAGCCTTTGGACTACAACCCCAAGACAGAGAAACATGACCATTGCACTGCTACACCGGACAAACCCATTCATTAACTACTATGTCCAAAAGGCTTGTTTTCCCTTCACCTACTGCCCATTTGGACACCATGACGGAATGTTTCACTGCAGGATGGGAGTCATGTAAGAATGAAGTTTATTTTCTATTACAATGATTGGAAAGGATTAAGTAGGTTTTCAGTGTCACATACTGATCGAACTTCTATTAATTACCTTTGTCTTTCCATGTTTACACAAGAACCAGCAATCATTCTGCAGGAAGTTAATCAATAGAATTGATACCAAGACCTGCAATGTTCATCTTGGTACAGAGGTTCCATAGGGGATTACAACCTCTGTGCAGGTTCCATGAGGAGAAAGGAGGAGAAGGACAGTTTGTGAGGTAAGGTTGGATTTACATTCTGGATAATAATCACCCATGTAATACCTGGCTATATTAGTTTATATTATATATGTCTAGTTTATAAAGTGATGAGTATCGACAATGGTGTATTGGCTTACTACAGAAAGGTGCACCTAATGTGAATCAAATCATCTTCCGGTGGAATTACAGGGCGGTGACACAGATGTGCAAATCACAGACTCGCAAATTACTAGACCGGAGTTTTTACACCTCTACCAAGAAACACTTTATCAGTGGGGTAATAGCAACATGGTAACACCAGGCACAACCATCAAGTCCAAAACCATTAGGAAGAGATCAGTGCAACAAATTAACTTAAAGGGCAAGTCCAGCCCTAAAATGAAAAAATTACTACAGGTAAATCACCCCCCAAAACCCTAAACGGTAATAGTATGAAGAATGTGAATATATAAGTCTAACCTGAAATCCTCACAATGTCCTGTTTACACCTGTTTCTACTTCCTGGTTCTTCCAGTTGTAACTGTCAGTTATGATTTGACAGTTGACATCACAGCCCATGACTGAATGTTAATCCCCCTAGCTGCTCTTCTGAGCATGCCCAGGCTCAGTACAGCTCAGTACAGGTTTCTAAATTGCTCAGTTTCCATGAGGCTCCAGAAGCATAGCAGGCATAAGTAATGAATTCATAGGACAAACTATGATTATAACATATTTTAAGATGCCATTCTTCTAAAAGATTGTTTATGGGAGGTGGAGTTGTCTTTAATTCCCCATAAGAAACCCTAATTTTACCAAAACAGGAACATAAAGAAGGTCCGGTTTCTTTTCTTAACTTCTGTAAATATCTCCATGACAGTCAGAGACACAAGTTACATGAACAATGACGAAGAAAAAAAATATATGAAAGACTATATACTTCCAAAAGGAAAGCATTATAACACCCATCCACCTCAATGCATTCAACAAGCCAGATACAGTCTAGAGATGTGTCCAATTCTTTTTTTGTACATGTGATAAGAAAGGAGGAACTACAGGCCTTAAACCAACCAACATCCCTAAAAGGTTTTCTCCCCTAAATCATAAAAGATCAGCATAACACTCAACAAGTAGATTCCCCGGTCCACTCTGCTCTTACCCTACCCCCACACATGGTGGGCGACCTAAATAATTCATCACCTATGCAATGAATTCTGCACAGCACATCTTCCCATACATTGACCTGCCTGCAGGAAAAGAGGCAGGAAGAGCAGATTACCTCCTTCTCTAGCTAGACTGTGCTAATTGGCAAAGGAGTCATCTTCTGAGGCAGTCATGGTCATGTGACAGTCTGACCATAATGGTCTGGAACTGATCTGTAACAGGCTGCAGGTAGGAGTCAGCAGGGACCTAAGGAAGTTAAGTACTTTCATAAGCTGACAAATAAAAAATGAGGCTTTAGTTCCCCATTTAAAAGTTCTAGACAAGATGCTGTTTTTAGGAAAACACAGTTACCCAGTTAATCCAAGGATTAGTCCGATTGCCATTTGGCATTGCCATTTTTCCCCATAGGAAGTAAATTGGATGTGTCTCAGATGAGTTTTTCGCCTTCCTCTGGCTCAACTATTAAACAGGTATCATTATTAGTAAACTAAAAACATGTGACTTTTAATTAACCCCTCCCACAATTAACACCCTGCCATAATAAAAACATGATAAAAATATTTTTTTTAAATTCTGTCTGCTAGTTCGATGAGTTCATATAACTGGGAATGGTGGGGTAGTATATGGCATATACACAAACCTTTAAAGGGTTATGCCATATATTAATCTATAACAAATATATTTAAGCAGCTTTAATCTGAGGTTGTGTGTGTCTGCAATGCCTTTAATCTAGCACTTGGTTGCTCAGTGATCGCCTTTATTAGACCAGACTTTCTGTGAGGGCAAGCATGCTCAGTAATCCACTAGAGGCACCACTGAAAAGGAATTTCCTACAACTGTCATCATATGATAAAGATAATAAGGCACTTGAATAACAGCTGAAATGTAAATACAGATAGGATAGCAATAAGAAGGGAGAGATGTTAACAAAATAAAATGGCACAGTGGTGGTTGGGAAGAATTATAATTTAAAATTATGTGCAAATTTAATAAAAACTATTTCCCACTTTTCATACTCTTTATGGATGCAAGCCCATATAAAGTGTATGTTATAGTGAGGTAACACTTATTTATATTAAATAATTACTTTGAACCATTTTATCTTCCCAGCAATAAACACCAACACGTGTAGTGTAGGGAAGTTGCATACTCCACTCTAAGCCTAGTATTTTTAAACTTGACCTATGTATTTAAAACCTGGCAGAAAAACTGGATCGCACAGCATAGTGGCCTAACCCTAAGCGCCGCCATTAAGCGGCGCCATTTGCTTGTACTTTCTGGACTGTTCCCTTGCCCATTGGACGTCATTTAATTTTCTCACCATAAATCCATGCTTTTTATGGAATTCCAAGGTAATAATAAGCCAACGCAGTGGCAAATCCACAAATGGCCAATAACATTCAAATTCTTCCGACAAGAAGAAATAACTGAACAAATCATGGTTACACAGCAGGGCCTGCTTAGGGAACATAATAAGAAAGGCCGGATTGGGCACAATTTTTTAATGAAATTATGCCGTGTTTGGGCTGTGCGTGCTATAAAACTCTTCTAATGAAAAATCAGCTAATGGCCTTAAAATGGAATGTTTCGCTTTTTCTTAACGGCCTTGACTTTCCCTGCAGCTGCAACATGATGAAAAGCAGCTCCCTGTCTATTCTTTCTCCCTCGGTCCCTCTCTGGTTTATTGGACATTTATTTGCACAACTAAAGACGTAAGGATTGTGGTTCCAGATTGTTACAGGAGGTTAAGGTGGAATTCAACGAACAGGAAATAAAGTTTTCACCGTAATTGCCTTGGGAATTGCTTACACCAACCAAACAGCCTCAACCTTCTCCCTGGAAAGTAACAGACACCAGGTGTGGTTCAAAATGGGTTCCATATGAAGCGAGTGCAATGAAAACACTCAGGTAGGGACACGCCGACGAAGCTGAATAATAAAAATCTAAAGGGTGATCCATGGAGTCTGTAAATTGAGACCTGGTTAGGATGGAGACTGAGTTACGACCTGCTTTGTGATGAGAGACCAGTGTCTAACATTCTTGCATAAAGGGGAAGTAAAACATCTAATGAAAATGGTTGGTAGGCCTGATTTGTTGAAAAGTTATTGCAGAAAATAGTTCCCATCGCACTCCCTTCCAGATCAGTAACAGTAGAATACCTTGTTCGGAGTAACAAACCATTGATAATTAAAGTAACCATTTTACAACATGGAAGCCTCTCATTTAAAGGAGAATTAAAGATTCAGCCTTGTATTAAAAATAAATGTGCTGAATGCGTAATGATTAAGGTGGGAACCACAAGGAGACTTTTTGTCCTACTAGCGAGCGCTTCGCCGGGGACAAATGACTGTCAGTCGCGGCAAATGTGGCGTGGTTTACCAGCAAGTTGGACCCCTGTTTGTTGATTTAGACGAACGAGACCCAAGCTCGGTTCAACCGCCCCCACCCACACAACAAGATTTTGATTAAAGCATGTGCTTATGCCTCCAATTGATAACAATAATCTGAAGTATTCACTGATACTGTGATCCATAAAGTTAAAACACGCTTGGTCACATGCATCATAAGACATATGCACAATCTTACACACAGTAGTTTAAAGCTCCTCACTTAAGTGCAACTTGAGATAGTCATACGCCCTGCTTATAAATGGGGAGCAGTTGTGATAAGAACAGGGAGGACTACATAAAAGTAGCCCATCGACAATTAGTTGTCCCAGGTCACTACTTTCTTGCACACATGACCCTGCGTGGTCCATCCTATATACTACCGGATGTGTGTAAATCATATGGCCCACGAACAGAAGCTTGAGCGCCGTTGTCATCATAACTTTCCCACTGTTCGCATGCCATTGGAGAAGCCAACCCTCCACAGTGGGAGTGGAAGGTGATGATGAACATTCTTTTAAGAATCGCGGGATGATGCTGGTAAAAAAGAAATTGATCTTATGGGTACATGAAGCCATTTAATGGGGTGAATCCCCAAGGATATCTTGGAATTTCTTATATTCTATCTACGTACTCCTGTACCAAACTGCTACCGAAACATCCAAACTATGACAATCCACCTGGCGCCTAATTGTATCAGATATTAGGGTCAGTCTTGGAGCCCCGATCCAAATTACTGGATGCTTATCTCCAACTATGACACTACTGATCTACTCCACAGCTACAGAACTGAACTACCTAACTCTGACCTATACTGGCCACTATAGAATTCGGAACTTATTTACCTCATTCCCAACAGAGGACATCGAAGCTGTGGAACAAGCACTTTTAAACAAATTTGTCACACAACTTAAATTATTTTCTACTTGACTGTTTAAATGTGGTTCTATCTAAAAAGTTAGTATTAATCATTAGTGAGTCATCACTCATATTTAAATACTGGTGATATATAGATGACATATTGATCATTCGGTCTTGTTCTTACACAGAATTTACCGACATGATGGAAGGGCAATACATACCCCCCTACCATCAAAATTCATGTATGACCTCCATTTAAGCAGGTTTCATGCCACGAGTTTCCATTGCCCTGAAGGTCACCAAAATTCCGGTTGTTAAAGGCCAAACCTATTTGTGGTTGACAAACCTGCAGAAATTCTGAAGAAACGTCTGCTCTCTCTAAAACTTAAAAAAACACATAAAATGTATATTTATTATTAACTGTTTTTTACCATATGGGTTTTTGCACATCATATAGTAATGTTTTATATATCCCCGGGGGAGAGTGCAGGCTCACATGCATAGACAGCCAATCAATATTTCATCACAGTTACACGTCTATACATAACGGCCTCAGAAAGACGTTCTTATTTAATGCAGTGCAGTAAAGACGGCAGGAAAGTAACAAGGCACAATAGAATTCACAGTTGGCCATTTCTAAGTAGCTGAGTAGTTTATTACCCAGCCAGGGTGTCCTTGGGGCCTGTTTAAGGCAAAGGGTAATATCTGCCCAAGCCCCCATGTATCCTAGGGGCCATAGCAGATAAACGTTATAGTTACAGCTTACATTTTATTACCCTGTGTGTTAGAATTGATATATTTATTGTATTTACATCAGAGACTGGAATTAACAAACTGGGGACGAACATTGTTTATTTATGGATTTTCCCTGATTGGAGGTCACGTCTTCCTTATCCCAAGACCGACCAATTATTCATCTGAACCGGTGGAATACGGTTAGAGGCCACACATACCATGTTAGCCCATGGGCTAGGAAATACAGTAATGTAATACACTATCCATCATACCAAACTGTTATTTAAAGGACAACCTAATTATCGGGGGTGGGGTGAGGATTTAAAGGCCAAACTATACTGTAAACGTACTTTTTGAAAAGTACCTGGGACAGGGAGATAGGATTGATTATTCCCTCTTCCTTGGTTGAGAAGCTACAGCACATACAGTTTGCGTCTGCCAGGCTATATCCCTGTTGGGCATTCCTCTATAACGATGAGCTAAAGCACCGAGGAGGCCTGGCAAGTGCAGTTTTCTTTGTGCTGCTGCTCCTCATAGAAAAGATATTGGGAGGTAGAAAAATACCAATCCTACCTCCACGCCCCAGGGACTTTTTAAGCTGTTTTTGAAAAAAGGAAGTGATTTGTAGGAACAATGTTATTATATAGGTAGATACTTCAGCAAAATATAACAAGTTCAGTACCATTTTTTAATACATAGTAAGACGGATTTCAAAAAAATTCTAATTATTTTTAATTTGCCTTTATTAACGGTTTAATCTAGTGTCCCCCAGTTAAAGAGGCGAAACAGACCTCAGTCTCAGTCCCTGGCGTGCAATAAAATCCATTATAATTCTGTCCATAGACCCCCTGTGTGATCTGATCCTGTGAAGGTAATAGAGGGCTTTATATGATGTGACAGACTGAGACGAGGGTCCATTTGATCAGCGGCTCTATAAACAGTCAGAAAGGAAGGTAATGAGTGGCTCCGCACTCATACAGACAGGCATCTCCCTGCATCTGATAAAAGGGTTCAGTTAAGGGAAATAAAACAACATTGGCCGATCGTTGGATAGCAGCGATTTGTTTTCAACAGTTTTCTGGAATGAAAGGGTGTTTGCTGTTGGAATTCATACCAAGTCATTGAACAGTCACCCAAGAAACTTAAGGGAAAGTTCATTTGAATATTATAATTACACATACTGTAGCTAGGTATGTATACCATATTGTCAGGTATCCCACCCCTCCGGGGACTTCCGCAAGATCGACCCGAACTCACCCATGTCTCTGGTTTTCTTGAAGGTATATGGATTTTGCTGAACTTCCTGTTTAATACTTCCACAATAAAGTCATCAGGGGTAAATAACCTGGAATGCCCCCAATAAGTAAATTTTTACATTGTCAGGTTCATCGCCACTGTGCAATGCACCGACATTTAAAGGGTAATTCACACACAGCTAATCAATATACTTCAAAAACACACACACAGATTATATAACATCTTGTCTTCTTGTTTACAACTCACGTGGTCATCGAAATTATTACACGTTCAGACTAGTCCTACGGTAAGCGATTGGGTATACTATAACACCGTTCAGAGCAGGTAAGCACTCCCGTCAGCCATCAAACCGCCCGGGTGAAATCCGGCAAAAAGCAAAATACCAAGCTCTTCTCAATGGCGACGCACTCACGGGTCTTGATGATAATCTAATTTTATTAGGTTAACATGTTTCAATCCAACACAAGGATATCATCAGAACTGTTATACTATGCATTTATTTATGTATATGTATGTTATAGTTTTATTTATACAGCACCACTTAGGGGGCCAGCTCTGTACAATATTATAATCAAAAAAGTAACAGGGGGACAAAAATATAACTAAATTATAATAATTAGAGCGTTAATAAGTAACAAGGGTTCGATCCTTGCAACATGAGGAACGGAGTCCCTCTCCCATAGAGCTTACAATCTAGTATCTACTATATGTGTACATCAATACCCATTCAATACCCTTGACCTGTTAAATGGATCACCACCTAAAAGGAACTTCCCTTTTCCAGTTTAATTGAAGAACCAAGGTTTAAAAATCAGAATGTGCAGGGGACCTGATGATGCTGCTCCACATATCACACATATAATGTAAAATCTTCAAAACGATGTAAAAAAAATAATGGAATAAATTGCAAAATACTCAGGAAAGCAATTCCTGTCAATTTACCTAAAGTCATTTTTGCCCACAGTTACCCTTTAACTCTGGATTAACAGTGCAGGGTAATGCTGGATAATAAGAACCTACTGGTAGGCCAGTCTAGACTGCGGAGTAGGGGATCTTAGGGGTGTAGGTAACAGGAGAGTTTCTTGCACAACAATAAAATTGAAATCTACCACAAAACGCTGCATAAATATCTGTAAATATCTGTTAGGCTATTGCTATATGAATATTATTTCCTACAGATACACTTTCATGTGTGATTCGACCCTTTCAAACTGTTTTGTTTTATTTGCAATCCACCAATACATGTAATTCTGACTCTGCAAAATGGGGGAAACACATTATGGGCCACGTTTCAGGAGTGATAAAGCGTTGTCTGATGTAAACACTGAAACGTGGCAATCTCTATGTCACAAATACCTTTTAGATTCCATTGAAAGGCTTGTTGCTGCAGAAAAAGTTGACTCATCTGCGTTCCTATTACTGCAAAAAGTCGATTTAATGAAATCAGTCGTGCAGGGAAAATGTCTCTGTTATGTCTTAACAAGGTTTGATAGTTCCCTTCAAATCCCGAAAACCCCTTGGAGCGTGTAGAAAACACCAGGCTGAAGATGGAGAGAATAGTTTTCACCAGAGTCTCCGTGAATCATATTATAGTGGGAACATGAATGATTCTAACAGTGACGTTTGCTAATAATTTAGAGTTGGTATGATTTGACTGTATATTTTACTAGAAACTGAATCATATAGTATTAAAGGATAACTATGGTTTAGTAATAATTGATGCTCAGATGTTATAGGATCAGGGGTACTATATTTTTAACTTTAAAAGCCACCGCTTATCCTGAAATACATCCAATTGCACATTTTGCTCCTCCTTTTCCCCCCCAAACTCCTCTGCTGCTAGTTAACCCTAAAGGCCAAACCATTATATACTTTTGGGGCAGCACACAAGCAGCGGAGAACCATAGAAAACAAAAATGTCAATATTAACACCCAGATGTGCAATTACCTGAACTTAATTTGTTATTAAGTCTCCCTGATTAGGGGTGGTCTCTCGCACACCCACGAAACCACCCCAAATTCCCATGACCAGAACTTACCTGAAGTGTCTGCCTCCAGGAAAGTCTACTCTTGCCGGTCATGGCCCTAGCCACGCCTCTTAGGTGATGTAATTCTGTCACACTACGCATCCCACCCCTAACTCCACCCCCAACCCTTTGGTGATGGCACGTCAACCCGTCACGCCCCCTTCCCACCGCCCAGAAGCCAGATTCGGCAGGATGGGATGTGTGGCATTTGGTATAAAAGCAGACAGCTTAGTGTGTTAGGCTAGGCCACATGGAACAACGCAATGATATCGATTATGATTTCGTTGCGTCGATTCTAAGATAGATCGAGGATCGAATGCCAGCAAAGTCGAAAACCTTTCGTGCGCGTTAATTTCGTAATCGCGATGCACACAGACGAACGCAGAGTGGGTAGCTTATGCGGATTGCATGCATTACGATTTTTAGCTAATAAAATGCATTCGACTTTTCCCACAAATATATTCCTCCCCCCCAAAGAAAATATTTGAACAAGCTGGTCGTAGGGGGCTACAATTTATATTAAGGGAAAATTGGGACGAGAATAAATGATTGGTTAATTTGCTTGCTCCAACAAAAGCAAATTTGTAGTTACATTACAATATAAAAGAAGAGATTAAAGAACTGAAGGAAAGAATAGCCAATCATTATTTTAGGAGCAGGAAAGATTTCCCATTCTTGTAAGGATGACCTCATTGTGTGTAATTGCTGTGAAATCAACATACCAACAAGTTTTACTTTGGTCCTCTCTGTGTTGGAAATCAAGGATGCTCATATGTTGGAAGGAATACAACAGCTGCTTTGCGTTGTCATTATAATCCACTCTAGCTAAGAATATTTCCAAAACCTTGGGTTACTTCATACCTTATTACGGGAGATCTTACAACTGTCACAAACTGGTCATCTGTAATATATCTTAAAGGTTATAGATTAGAGAGGAGACTAAAACATGCTCTCAGCCTCAAGCCTGTGCACGCACGTTATTGTGGCCAGAGACGATATTGTGAGATCGTCAGACTGTGTAGCGATCGTCAACAATTTCTACTATCGGGCCAGGTGAATTTATTTTATCTTATGGCCAATGGATTGTACGACCCGCGGTCCTACGATCGATTGTAGCTTCTATGCCGCCCCCATTAGATGAATGGTTTGGCGTGAATTGGACATAGCTTTTAACGTTATTTAACAATCTCACAAGACATGCAGCATTGGAGGTGCCAGTGGCGTATCTACGTTAAAACATTGGGCCCGGATGTTTGGCAAAGTGCCAGTGCCGAGCCAAGATAGATAGATAGATAGATAGCAGTTAGATAGATAGATTAGATTTAGATAGATTACTAGATAGATAGATAGATAGATAGATAGACAGAAAAGCTAGATAGATAGATAGAGTAGATAGATAGCAGTTTAGATAGATAGATAGATAGATAGATAGCATAGATAGATAGATAGATAGCTAGATGATAGTATAGATAGATAGATTAGATAGATAGATAGATAGATAGTACGTTAATAGATAGATAGTGTAGATAGATAGCATAGTATCGATAGATAGATAGATAAGATTAGATCAGATAGATAGGATAGATAGCAGTAGATAGATAGATAGATAGATAGATAGCTTTAGATGAGTTAGATAGATAGAAGATAGATAATAGATAGCAGTTAGATAGATAGATAGATAGTAGATAGCAGTTAGAATATTAGTAGACAGATAGAGCAGTTAGAAGTAGATAGATAGATTAGATAGATAGCAGTTAGATAGATAGATAGCAGTTAGATAGATAGATAGATAGATAGCAGTTAGATAGATGAAGATAGAGAAGATAGAAGAGTTAGATAGTAGAGTAGATAGATAGATAGATAGATAGATAGATATGATAGAATAGAGTTAGATAGATAGATAAGATTAGAGTAGCAGTTAGATAGATAGGATAGCAGTATAGATAGATAGATAGATAGATAGATAGATAGATAGCAGTTAGATAGATAGATAGAGATAGCTAGTTAGATAGATAGATAGCAGAGTTTTAGATAGATAGATAGATAGAAGATGATAGATAGATAGATAGATAGATAGATAGCAAGAGTAGATAGATAGAAGCATTAGACAGAAGATAAGATCAGTAGATAGATAGATAGATAGATCGATAATAGATACGATAGCAGAGATAGATAGATAGATAGCCGATAGATAGATAGCAGATAGATAGATAGAATAGCAGTTACTTAGATATATAGATAGCAGAGTAGAAGTTAAGATAGATAGTAGCAGGAGTAGATAGATAGATAGATAGACAGAGTTGTTAGATAGATAGAAGATAGATAGATAGATAGATAGATAGATAGATAGATAGATAGCAGAGATAGTAGATAGCAGAGTTAGATAGATAGATGAGATAGATAAGCAAGAGAGATAGATAGATGCAGAGTTAGATAGTAGATAGATAGATAGCAGTTAGATAGATAGATAGCAGTGATAGATAGAAGATAGACAGCAGTTAGATAGATAGATAGCAGTTTAGATAGATAGATAGAGTAGATAGATAGATAGATAGACAGAGTAGATAGTAGATAGATAGATATATAGATGGATAGATAGCAGTTAGATAGATAGATAGATAGATAGTAGATAGATAGATAGCAGTTAGATAGATAGATAGTGATAGCAGATTGATAGATAGATAGCATAAAGATAGAGCAGAGTTAGATAGATAGATAGCAGTTAGATAGATAGATAAATAGCAGTAGATAGATAGATAGCAGAGATAGATAGATAGATAGATAGCAGTTAGATAGATATCAGATAGATAGATAGCAGTTACTTAGATATGTAGATAGCAGAGTTAGATAGATATATAGCAGAGTTAGATAGTAGATAGCAGAGTTAGATAGATAGATAGATAGATAGATAGCAGAGTTAGATAGATAGATAGATAGATAGATAGATAGATAGATAGATAGATAGCAAGAGATAGATAGATAGATAGATAGATAGATAGATTAGATAGATAGATAGATAGATAGATAGATAGATTAGATAGCAGAGTAGATGAGATAATAGATAGATAGATAGAATGAAGCAGAGAAGATAGATGATAAGATAGAGAGAGAGATAGATAGATAGCAGAGTTAGATAGCTAGATAGATAGATAGATAGATAGATAGAAGATAGCAGAGTTAGATAGATAGATAGCAGAGTAGATAGATAGAGTAGATAGATAGATAGATAGCAGTTAGATAGATAGATAGATAGATAGCAGAGTTAGATAGATAGATAGAATAGATAGATAGATGAGAGTTAGATGATGTAGATAGATAGCAGGTTAGATAGATGACAGATAGATAGCAGAGTAGATAGATGATAGATAGATAGCAGAGTTAGATGATAGATAGATAGATAGATAGATAGCAGAGTTAGATGATGATAGATAGATAGCAGAGTTGATAGATGATAGTAGATAGCGAGTAGATAAGATAGATAGCCAGAGATAGATAGATAGCATTACATAGATAGATAGAGAGAGAACAGAGAGATGACAAGAAGCAGAGCAGATATAGATAGGATAGATACAGAAGAGATCGAGGACGATAGAGATAGATAGGGGCAGAGGTCCATGTAGAAGGTTGCAAGAATGTCTCCCTGGCCAAAGGTGTGGCAAGCATCTGACTACAACTGAACACAGCAGTAAGTTTAAAATGACCAAATTCCTACCATATATAATGAAATGCCAGTTTACTGGGCCTTTGTGTCTCTCGTCCAACTCTCTGATCTCTATCTCGTCTGCTATTTCACTGTCTTTCTGTCTGTTTATCACTATTCTGGTGTGTCTATGTTTGTGGTTGTCTATCTGTCTGTATCTTTTTGCCAATCTCTATTAAGTACATAGTGGGTGTGGCCTAATTGGGGCGGAGAAAGGGGCGTGACCTAAATTTTTACATGGAGTGCCGAAAGTGCCCCTGATCTTTTAGACCCTAGATACGCCCCGGCAGGTGCCAAACAGCAGCCTGCACTGTACCATGAGGAGGGGAAGAGGAACCACGGGAGACCTCCCATGGCACAGGAGAACAATGCTGGCTGCTCTCCAACATAATTTAGTGATCCCTATCAATGCTACAGTTTTTGACTGAAATGGCCTTTGTTCAACCTAGTGGTTGAGTACAGGGTTAATTCGTTGCACCATTACATAAAGAGATCCCTCAAGGCATGAACCCTAAAGGAATGTACGCTGAAAAAACAAACTTTGGCCTCCTTTCAATCTATAAATGAATACATGTAGCAGCACTTACTCTGATGTGTTTGTGTTCAGGTCTCCAGCAATTACTTTACCTATCATCCACCACTCCAGGTCTCCAGCTGTACTTCACCTCATTATCCACCACTCCAGGTCTCAGCAGTACTTACCTCATCATCCACCAACTCCAGGTCTCCAGGTACTTACTCACTCATATCCACCACCCAGGTCTCCAGTTGTACTTACCTCATTATCCACCACTCCAGGTCTCAAGCAGGACTTACCTCATCATCCACCACTCCAGGTCTCCAGCAGTAATTACCTCATCATCCACCACTCCAGGTCTCCAGCAGTACGTACCTCATCATCCCACAATCCCAGGTCTCCAGCAGTACTTACCTCATCATCCACCACTCCAGGTCTCCAGCAGTACTAACTCATCTCATTCACCAGCTCCAGGTCTCCCGCAGTACTAACTCATCATCCCCCGCCTCCAGGTTTTCAGCAGTACAACCTCATCATCCACCCACTCCAGGTCTCAGCAGTCAGTTACTAACCTTCATCCACACTCCAGGTCTCCCGCAGTACTACCTCATCATCCACCACTCCAGGTCTCCAGTCGTACTTACCTCATCATCACCACTCCGGTCTCCAGCAGTATACTACCTCATCATCCACCACTCCAGGTCTCCAGCAGTACGTACCTCATCATCCACCACTCCAGGTCTCCAGCTGTACTTACCTCATCATCCACCACTCCAGGTCTCCAGCAGTACTACCTCATCATCCACCACTCCAGTCTCCCAGTGTACTTACCTCATCATCCACCCTCCATGTCTCCAGCAGTACTAACCTCATCATCCACCACCTCCAGGTCTCCAGCAGTACGTACCTCATCATCCACCACTCCAGGTCTCCAGCAGTTACTTACCTCATCATCCACCACTCCAGGTCTCCAGCAGTATATAACCTCATCATCCACCACTCCAGGTCTCCAGCGAAGTTACAACTCATCATCCACCACTCCAGGTCTCCAGCAGTATTAACCCATCATCCACACCTCCAGGTCTCCACAGTATTACCCTCAGCATCCACCACATCCAGGTCTCCAGCAGTACTAACCTCATCATCCACCACTCCAGGTCTCCAGCAGTACTAACCTCATCATCCACCACTCCAGGTCTCCAGCAGAGTACTAACCTCATCATCCACCACTCCAGGTCTCCAAGCAGTACTTACCTCATCATCACCACTCCAGGTCTCCAGCAGTATAACTCATCATCCACCACTCCAGGTCTCCAGCAGTACTAACCTCATCATCCACCACTCCAGTCTCCAGCAGTACTAACCTCATCATCCACCATCCAGGTCTCCAGCAGTACTACTCATCATACACGCTCCAGGTCTCAGCAGTACTAACCTATCATCCACCACTCCAGGTCTCCAGCAGTACTAACCTCATCATCCACCACTCCAGGTTCTCCAGCCGTACTAACTCATCATCCACCACTCCAGGATCTCCAGCAGTACTTACCTCATCATCACCCTCCAGGTTCCAGCAGTACTTACCTCATCATCCCATCCACCGCTCCAGGTCTCCAGCAGTACTACCTCATCATCCACCGCTCCAGGTCTCCAGCAGTACTAACCTCATCATCCACCACTCCAGGTCTCCAGCAGTACTAACCTCATCATCCACCACTCCAGGTCTCCAGCAGTACTTACCTCATCATCCACCACTCCAGGTCTCCAGCAGTACTTACCTCATCATCCACCACTCCAGGTCTCCAGCAGTACTAACCTCATCATCCACCACTCCAGGTCTCCAGCAGTACTTACCTCATCATCCACCGCTCCATGTCTCCAGCAGTACTAACAGCATGTTCCCACAGCATGTGTGCTGACAGATACCAATGTAACCACCTTCGCCACTGAGGCTCCACCCAGCATATGTGACACACTATTCCAGCTACAGCAAAACTATACATAACAGAAAAGATTATGATACTAAGGCACTTGATTGACAGCTGAAATGCAAGATGGTTCAGATTGGATATCTAAAGAAATAGATAGATCAACAAAAAAACGAATTTCCAGTAATGGGCAACTTCCTAGTGTATATATCTTTAAATATTACTGGGCAACTTTTGTAAATCTTAGTAAGAAGAATTTCCATGCACATCCAACAGCCGGGATGCAGACCCTTCCAACCCCTACCCCATGGGGTAAATGGTGTCCAAGAAATAATATATGGAAGGTCGCAAAGTTATATATAGTGACCTCTGCGGTGGATGATGAGGTGATCACCTGATGAAGGGGGTGGAACCCTCAGGTTCAATAAAAGAGTTCACTATATATAGCTTTGGTGTGCGACCTTCCATATATTATTTCTTGGCAACTTTTGTAATCAGATCATCATCATGGTGCATGAAGCTACTGGGAACTATGGAAATCCTGGAAATCCCTGATTGTCTGTAATGATCACTGGAAAATGTATCTTACCAATGATTGGCTGTTCCTATAGGAAGAGACTTTTTAGTGGCTCTTACATTGGAGCTACTTAAAGGCTATTAAAGGCACAGTAAACCCCTTTTATTACATTACATTAGCTTTAACTAGTGTAAACATTCTCGTAAAAGTGACGGCCTTATTTTGTCTCCCGGTCTGACCTGATAGGGGCGTAAAATCTCTTTCTAGTATCCGCATCTACTAGGCAATGGTCTACAATTAGTTTTCCTTTAATCCAATTCTAAATATGAAAACGGCAAATAAATAATAAAATTTCCCCCAGAAAACGAGATGTTGGTGATGTTACAACTGGAACATCTGCAATTCCCTTTTATTGGGTAATATCTTCTCCCCGTCCCAACGCAGGAAATGGTAGGACATCAAACCAACGCGCGGAACTGCACATTACGGTATATGGGCCACGCCGCCATCGCTTTATCGCTTTCCAAAGTAGAAAGCCACCGGAAGCAGAAAGTTTATAGCGTAAATGAGACACAATATGAAAATCCTCCCCGTGGCAAATAAAAAAAGCAATTTACCACCATCTGGTTTGTGAACAGAAGGGAATAGACATTAAGAGGAACGTATTATAACGATATTCCTATGCTAAGCGAAATGTAGCAGTTATCTCAGAATACAGAGAGCCCTACGCGGTTTGCCAGCTCCTAGAGGGATTATAAACCTCACGGCTGCACCAATTAATGAGGATAGAAATGCAGTGGGCAGGCAGCCTGTAGGTGGTCGGAACAGTAGGAATGTTTTTCAAATTGCACACGCCTAGGAGTGGCCTTTTTACCATAGACATTAGTCCCGTGCTCTCCAGAGATAGGCCTGGCGGACACATTAGCCCAGTAGCAGCTGTTCGGAAGTACCATGTGGGATGCACATTTCAGACCTTTATAAACAGCAAGGTCAGTTCAGATTGGAGGAACTAAACCAGCAAGATGTCTTATCATGTAATTATTCCGCATGATAACGGTGATATTGAATATAACTGAATAATAATCAACATGTTTTTTATTCCTTCCTCATATAAATATTTTTCCAGGAATAAACCACTATTGCCCGTGGTCTGAAATGAAAAGGCTTGAGGATCTAAATGAGGGGGGGGGGGGACTCAAATTTAATACGATCTGAAAAGCAGTCGATTAACGGCCTGGTACCCTGCGGTTCAATAAAAGCTTGGAGGAAGTTCGAAATTCCACGGGGATTTTCACCATTGGGTCGGTGAATTTTCTGACAGCTTGGCCTGTGTTTTGTTCTCTCTGAGAAATAGCTCCAGGAAATATAAAACACATGAAGTACGCTTTCCAAACAACCCAGAGCTGAGGCGATCCGTGAGGTCGCCCCCCTCCCCGCCCCCAGAAGGGGATTTAAACACACGGCAACACTTTTAGCTGTTTGCATTTACACAGCTCAGCACTGACACAAATGGACAATGCGTGTGCAGACGACCTTGCAATATGGGCTCAATCAATGCTGAAATACAGCCACACCATGTTGTAATAATATGTGTTATCCATTTGTTCTATAATATATATATATATATAAAGTGTTATATAATGTGCATATACACAATATTACACTAACAACTCCAGCACTCAGCGACACACAGGGCGCTGTTTAATAACCTGCGATATTGTGGTTCCAATTGTAAGTTCCAAAACAACCCGCAGGTTTTCATAAAAGTACGTCCGCCATCCTAATTATACAATCCCAATCGTGATTGTTAAAGGCACAGTATCGCAAAATAGCAATAACAAGCCTGTACAAATATATGGCACGAATAGCCTTTAGTCAATTAGACATAAGAGTTAAACGTGCCTGTGACATTAGGCACACAGGTGGACCACAAATAACAGAGGAAGCAAATGGGACAAAATTAATACTACTGCTGTGACAGTTTGCAACCACCGGTTTAATTTCCAGTTTGCTCTACTACTATCATGCAAATTCCCAGTTTGCTACCAGTTAGTGTGATAAATTTGCCAGTTTGCTGTACCAGTAGCAGCATTATAAACATCTTCAGTTTGCTACTAGTGAGTAGTCCGAACTTCGCAAAATCCGGTCCGCTCGAGGATCTGCGAATTTTCGAAAAAATTAGAAAATCCGCGAGAGGACCCATAAAAACCTATTAAAATGAAAGTTCGGCAAAATTCTTCAAAAATACGAGGATTTTTCGAAAATACGGACACGAAAATGCGGGTTGCTCCATCCAAAAATGTGAAAAATCCACGAAATTTAGAATTTCCGAGGATTTCTCGTATTTTCGAAAATACAAGAAATCCTCGGAATTTCGAAAATTTTCGAAAACGCGGTTCGGAAAAGTTCGGAAAACCGAACAATCTGCGATATCTGCCGTTCGCGAACAAGGTAAATCTGCTGCGGATCTGGGTTCGGATCCGCAAACTGGGCCATCACTACTAGTGAGTGTGATAAATTTGCCAGTTTGCTGTACCAGTACCAGCATTATGAACATCTTCAGTTTGCTACTAGTGAGTAGAGATGTCCGAACTTCGCAAAATCTGGTCCGCTTGAGGATCTGCGAATTTTCGAAAAAATTCAAAAATTCGAAAATCCGCGAGCGGACCCATAAAAACCTATTAAAATGAAAGTTCGGCAAAATCCGTTCCTCGAAAGTATGAGGATTCTTCAAAAATTCGAGGATTTTTCGAAAATACGAGGATTCTTCAAAAATACGGACCCGAAAATGTGGGTTGCTCCATCCAAAAATGTGAAAAATCCGTGAAATTTTGAATTTACGAGGATTTCTCGTATTTTCGAGAATACGAGAAATCCTCGTAATTTTGATAATTTTCGAAAACGCGGTTCGGAAAAGTTCGGAAGGCGGAAAACCTGGAAAATCTGCAATATCTGCCGTTCACGAACGAGGTAAATCTGCCGCGGATTTGGGTTCGGATCCGCAAACTGGGCCATCACTACTAGTGATTGTGATAAATTTGCCAGTTTGCTGTACCAGTACCAGCATTATGAACATCTTCAGTTAAAAAGTTCCAAAGTAAACCCTTACTGGGGCTTTTCATTCATGTGATCACAGTAATGTATACTAAAACCCCTTTGTGTATAATGTATGCCAGTGTGCAGATAATATGATATTGTATGGGGCCCAGGAATGTGCATTGATTATCTTTTCTATGTTTATATAAATGTTTGACCAGATCAGTAGCAATTCCACAAAACTTAATTGTAATTGTAATTCAGCATAAGGAGTGCTTCCATTCTATTGTGTGTGTATATATATATATTTCAATAGTTATATGTCAGGCCATTATTTACCATCCCTGTGGTACCCAGCACCCCTTAGAGCTAAAGGAGTGGGCATCCGGAATTAACACCAAGGGTCCTGTAATATCCCTGTGTGCATAATGCATTATTTACTTGTCCTTTTACCTGCATTCCCACTATGGCCTTTTATTTAAATTCCAATTCATCAAAAGTAAAATAAATAACTAAATAAATCCTATTTTGAGTGTATTTCATGGTGGGGGGAGTTCTGTGGTGCGAGTGGAGCTGGGGATCCTGAAATGTAGACGTGTTTTCATTAAATGAGTTATACAGTTGGATTTATTAGCTCTGGCAGCAAGGAGAATTCTGCACTTAATATATTCTGCACCATTCTGTTTTGGCAGCTATTGTTCTCTAAGGAATTTGCAGATAAAATCACTTTTGGCTACGTTTACCTTTGGGATCATGTGACCGAGACGCCCCTTGATGGGAGGATTGAAAATCGTGTTAAACAGAGCACGGGCGAGATGTCAATGACACTGAATGCAGATTGAATGCATTCTATAATCCCCAAGTAACAAATAGCTGTAACCGTCACCTTTGTAATCAGCAGGCATTGTGGAGAAATCGTATTTAGTTTCGCAGTTGTATTAGCGCACCGTGCTTTATGTCCTCACCTACTACCCATAGAAAATCAGACTGGGAGGAATGTCTGCCTCACTGTAGTAATCCTGTTACTTGTATCCATCAATCACTTAAAGGGCAACTGTGGTTTCCAATCAAGTTAGGGTTAAATAAAAGCCTGCAGTGTTTCCTTTAAATTGAGCCTTAGATCACATCGCTGGCTGTAGCCTGTGAGAAATTATATTTCCTGCCAGGGGTGAAACTGCTTTTAAACAGCTGATAGCGCGGATGTAAGTAAGATGCACAGGATCAGCTAATCCACGGGTACCAGACCAACAGTAGTTAATAAACCTGATCGTATAGTACGTGCAATTAGCAGTTTAAAAGCAGGGGATTGAGGTACTAGTCAGGAGATCTGCGGGCTGTCGCTTTTAGGAGACTACCGTATATACTCGAGTATAAGTCAAGGTTTGTAGGCTTTAAAAATAGCCTAAAAATCAAACCTCGACTTATACTCGTGTCACTCCCCTCTTAATACAGTTATCCAGCTGACGTCACTATTCGCCACCTGTCTCACATCCTGGCACTGAGTAGTGACGTCAGGCGGCAGAACAGTGGATGCGGAGACGGATTTCTGGATTGCCGAGTGATTGACGGCGGCAGCGGATTACTGGATTGCTGAGAACACACAGGCAGGTCCTCTCCTCCACTGAACTGGGGGGGCTCGGGGTGTGGGGGGTGCAGTGCTTGCCACTGCAGATGTTTGGAAACTACAACTCCCAGCAACTAAAGCATGCTGGGAGATGCATTTTCCAAACATCTGGAGTGCCAAGGAAATGGGGGTTACTATGTAAGGGTTCTCTCCATTTAAAGATTTAAAGGGCAACTAATGCCTCAAAACAATACAGGAGGATGGTATCTATTGTTAAAAAGATTGCCTTCTGATTCTGTATTGTTTTGTGGCTTTAGTTGCCCTTTAAATAGACAGCAGAATTCCCATACAGTAAAAGCCAAATCCAGTATGGGTATTACTGTATGGGACTACTGTATGGGAATTCTGCTGTCCATTTAAAGGGCAACTAAAGCCTCAAAACAACACAGAATCAGAAGGAAGTAGTGGTCATAATATCTATTATACAATCAGGTTTGACTCATTTTTCAGGTAAAATAGGTACCTCTACCTATACTTGGATCGACTTATATTTGAGTATATGGGGTATATTCTATGTATTATTCCTGCCTTTAGCAGTTCAGGTTAACGTTCCACTGCATTCCCTCCATACCAGATCTTTTATCGACCCACAACTAGAGCAGAACATTAAGTGGACCTTATATTGGGGGAACGATTAGGGAAAAAACACACTGGGTGTAATTATCGTGGCTGTTTACTCACTATTTGTTTACAGCAGTGTATTCTATAGAATGTTTTTCCATAAACATGTATTTAGCAATCAGTTTGTTCCGTAATTATAAACATAATCATATCTCATTTATTTGTTCTGTTCTTGGCACAACAGGAGATAATATAGAAATATTAGAATTCTCCCCTAATCTGCAGCCATTGAAAGCCCTCGGTACATCATTAGTGTTGTTTTGGTAGCTTAACACTGTTACGCGGCGATTAAACTGTTGCTAAGGAGTTTTCATTTCAGTGTTTCCGGTTTAGAACTTTCATTTGCATTGCTCAGTTCTCTGAATTCCTTTGTTGTTCCTGGCTAGATGGATTCAGGCCTACATCAGGCCAAACCACAGAACTGCAGTTGATGGGAATTTCACTGTAAAACAAAATTGTAACCCCTTGGAATGTTCATTTAGGAAAACAAAATGGCTGCCTTGACCAGTTTAACTGCATGAGGACTGAGGAAACATCTGGAAAAATCTGGTAGTAATGGAGCCATTTGCATTCGCAAAAATATTCATTCACCAGCCAGGTTTAACTACTAATAAACTTTAAAGGGAAAGACTATACTCTGCATTTATGGCTGTACTTGTAAAAATATTCTGGTATATCTATTAAAGTGAATAAAAGGCACTTAAGTCAAGTTATAGCTGAACGCTGGGGCCCATTGGTTTTTAGGTTTGAAATAGCAAATTGGCTTTGTCTATGTTGAATGAACAATCTACCACCATTTAATTAAAGGGAATGTCCACCCCATTTTCAGAATTTTGTTTTAAAGTGCAACTAGAGACCAAAAATATAATACATACAAATAACAGAATTCTAGTGCACACACAATTCTAATTGCATATTGGCCACCCCCATTGAGCACGCTTATCATTTCTACCTAAATAACTATATATATGCATACATAACGATACCGGTATACATTGTTTAGATCTTGATTTTATATAAAAAATATTATATAGTTGGCTACTTCAAAAATAAACAGGCCCTTGCTTTGGAGCCATTGGAGATATTCCATAAAATCAGGTTAAATAATGACAATTACAGGGGACATTGATAGGCAGGAAATGTAAAGACCATTGGATGGAATAAATAATGTAGAGAAGCCTGTGTTCGAAATGGAACTTAGGGCAGTAACATTGGACCTCTGCAGGGATTCTGTTATATTTCTATAAATAATCTTCAGCATTTAGGGCCATATTTATCAAGGCGCAGTATCGCTTTTTAGCAATACCACGCCTTCAACGATCGTTATGATGATCACTAATTTACGATCGCTAACGTAAATCTAGATTAACGATTATCAGAGATTAATGATCGCCCATAGAAAACCGTTTCGATTTCTACATTCATAGAATAACGTTTGCTTTAAATGTACGATCGCGGAGACGCGGACATACATTTGCTGCGCAAACTTATTTATGGGCCTCAGTAAGGTACTAGTACTACAACCAGTCACCCATTGCACTGACTAACATGACCATTCAGCACTAGGACCAAATCTAAATGTATCTGCATACTGCTTATTAATAATTGTTATTCTGTGGCCCCCGATTTCAACTTCATGGGGTGCAATATCATGTTTTAGTGACAACACCAATCATTTCTATCAATAAAATTATAGCGGTAGGAGGGCCCACTGTTTAAAAGACCGGACCCGAACTTCCGGAACCAAATCGGAAGTTCGGGTTCGGTCTTTTAAACAGATGATCGCGCATGTTTCATTCAGACATTTAAAAACATTTAAAAACAGCTGATCGTGGAGGGTGGTGGTGGCTCAGGGGCCCGGCTTCCAATTACGCCCCTGGAAACTCCTGTCTAATACACTTCAACAATCTACCTCCACCTACTCTGTAAGGGGGATAGTTGTTCAGTTTCACACACACAGCGGGATCGTTATCGGCTCTCAGTCTAGAACAACCAATTCCAAACTACCTCCATTGGTTATGGGATTGGCCAACAACCATATAATGATTGAGGGACCAGGCACTGCTATAAATAAACCCATTTCTAATGCAGTTACCCTACAGAGAGGGATAGGCATAGGTATCATCACAAAGACTCTGGGTCATCTAGTGTCAGACTGAAGACACTCATCTGAAATTGACACCAAGTGGGATACTTGAACCCTTGAAGCTATTTAGGACCGAAATGAAGAATTATAACAAGAGACAACATGTCCCCATAGAGACAGGATTACAGATGACAGTCTGTCAATGTGATGTTGACATTATTAGCTTTCTATAGTGTTAAGTGCCACTGTCCTGCTGAAATATGGTTGGCCACTTAAAAGAGGAACAGGCCCATGGTCCTTAAGTGGGTCCTTGTTTTAAAGGGCAAGGTTGACTGCATAGTTGACTGAAGCTGTAGTGAGCTTGTGTCAGGTATTTTGGTAAAGTAAACAAGAACTTATTTACCGTAAGAGACCATCTTCCTGAAAGCCACAAGCATTATGGGATAGCCTTGACTGTTATCCTAGTATACGAATAATAAAATGAATTAAAGGGTGACATTAATAAGGATTCTCCAATAATAATTAAATACTTTATAAATACAAACCAAACCATGGGAATCGCTAGGGAAAATCGATGGGGTCCCCTGCAAAACTATGATGGGGCCTAATACCTGTGACATGTACAGTGGTTTTCTAGGGGGAGGTTTTATCTCTGTCATAGGGACAGTAAGAAGAATGGGGGGCCTGGGTCTGCTCCCCTGGTGTTCACCCCCCTGAACCCAAAGATACAGCAGGAAAACATACTGTAGTCTTAACCTCCTGGTATGTTTTGGTGGGACAGCAATGAGCTAAGGAACCTCGAATCTGAAAAGGACAAGGAATAGCCAGTGATTGCAGGAACTTTAATGCAATCTAATTGGTGATCCAATGCCTGCCATACATGGTAAATATCAATTCTATTTACATTTCAGTTTGATATATTGTTGTTAACCCCAATTTTCAATCATTCCATTCACAATTGCAACATTTTGAGAAGAAATCTGCTGAAGATTGATAGTGTGCGGTGATGTCTGGAAATGGGCCCGGTAACTCAATGGACTCAGTGGTCCATCAGGTCCCTGGACAAAGACAGATTGATATTTTCTGACTAAAATGTTTTTTTTAAGCTTACATATTTAGGTATTTGAGGATTTTTTTCCCCAGCATCTTTTAGAATCCATTCCTGTGTGCGGCTAACTTAAGTCAAGATTAACCTACCTTCCAACATTCCTCTTTATACAGTATATGTACACAATTAGCAAATTGCTCTGTGCTGTGCTACGATCAGGTTCACTTCATTATCCTCCACCTGCAGCTCTGTACCATGTTCTTTCTGTAAGTACCTACCCTCCAACATTCCCCTTTAAATAAGTACACTATTGACATGGTGTTTCTATAAGTACCTACCCTCCAACATTCCCCTTTAAATAGGTACACTATTGAGAAATACATTGCACAGAGCTGTGCTAAGATCAGGTTCACTTCATTATCCTCCCCCTGCAGCTCTGTAACATGGTGTTTCTATAAGTACCTACCCTCCAACATTCCCCTTTAAATATGGGCTGGGAGAAATCCTTCTATATTGATCTAGTTTCAAGTATGAGAAATGCAAATTTTACGAAAAGTAATTAAGGTAAAAAGGTTAAAGTTCCAAAGTAAACCCTTACTGGGGCTTTTCATTCATGTGATCACAGTAATGTATACTAAAACCCCTTTGTGTATAATGTATGCCAGTGTGCAGATAATATGATATTGTATGGGGCCCAGGAATGTGCATTGATTATCTTTTCTATGTTTTATATAATGTTTTGACCGATCAGTAGCAATTCCACAAAACTTAATTGTAATTGTAATTCAGCATAAGGAGTGCTTCCATTCTATTGTGTGGTGATATATATATATTTCAATAGTTATATGTCAGGCCATTATTTCCATCCCTGTGGTACCCAGCACCCCTTAGAGCTAAAGGTGGGGCATCCGGAATTAACACCAAGGGTCCTGTAATATCCCTGTGTGCATAATGCATTATTTACTTGTCCTTTTACCTGCATTCCCACTATGGCCTTTTATTTAAATACCAATTCATCAAAAGTAAAATAAATAACTAAATAAATCCTATTTTGAGTGTATTTCATGGGGGGGAGTTCTGTGGTGCGAGTGGAGCTGGGGATCCTGAAATGTAGACGTGTTTTCATTAAATGAGTTATACAGTTGGATTTATTAGCTCTGGCAGCAAGGAGAATTCTGCACTTAATATATTCTGCACCATTCTGTTTTGGCAGCTATTGTTCTCTAAGGAATTTGCAGATAAAATCACTTTTGGCTAGTTTACCTTTGGGATCATGTGACCGAGACGCCCCTTGATGGGAGGATTGAAATCATGTTAAACAGAGCACGGGCGAGATGTCAATGACACTGAATGCAGATTGAATGCATTCTATAATCCCCAAGTAACAAATAGCTGTAACCGTCACCTTTGTAATCAGCAGGCATTGTGGAGAAATCGTATTTAGTTTCGCAGTTGTATTAGCGCACCGTGCTTTATGTCCTCACCTACTACCCATAGAAAATCAGACTGGGAGGAATGTCTGCCTCACTGTAGTAATCCTGTTACTTGTATCCATCAATCACTTAAAGGGCAACTGTGGTTTCCAATCAAGTTAGGGTTAAATAAAAGCCTGCAGTGTTTCCTTTAAATTGAGCCTTAGATCACATCGCTGGCTGTAGCCTGTGAGAAATTATATTTCCTGCCAGGGGTGAAACTGCTTTAAAAACAGCTGATAGCGCGGATGTAAGTAAGATGCACAGGATCAGCTAATCCACGGGTACCAGACCAACAGTAGTTAATAAACCTGATCGTATAGTACGTGCATTAGCAGTTTAAAAGCAGGGGATTGAGGTACTAGTCAGGATCTGCGGCTGTCGCTTTTAGGAGACTACCGTATATACTCGAGTATAAGTCAAGGTTTGTAGGCTTTAAAAATAGCCTAAAATCAAACCTCGACTTATACTCGTGTCACTCCCCTCTTAATACAGTTATCCAGCTGACGTCACTATTCGCCACCTGTCTCACATGCTGCACTGAGTAGTACGTCAGGCGGCAGAACAGTGGATGCGGAGACGGATTTCGGATTGCCGAGTGATTGACGCGGCAGCAGATTACTGGATTGCTGAGAACACACAGGCAGGTCCTCCTCCTCCACTGAACTGGGGGGGCTCGGGTGTGGGGGGTGCAGTGCTTGCCACTGCAGATGTTTGGAAACTCAACTCCCAGCAACTAAAGCATGCTGGGAGATGCTTTTCCAAACATCTGGAGTGCCAAGGAAATGGGGGTTACTATGTAAGGGTTCTCCCATTTAAAGATTTAGGGCAACTAATGCCTCAAACAATACAGGAGGATGGTATATATTGTTAAAAAGATTGCCTTCTGATTCTGTATGTTTTTGGGCTTTAGTTGCCCTTTAAATAGACAGCAGAATTCCCATACAGTAAAAGCCAAATCCAGTAGGGGTATTACTGTATGGGACTACTGTATGGGAATTCTGCTGTCCATTTAAAGGGCAACTAAAGCCTCAAAACAACACAGAATCAGAAGGAAGTAGTGGTCATAATATCTATTATACAATCAGGTGACTCATTTTTCAGGTAAAATAGGTACCTCTACCTATACTTGGATCGACTTATATTTGTATATGGTTATATTCTATGTATTATTCCTGCCTTTAGCAGTTCAGGTTGACGTTCCACTGCATTCCCTCCATACCAGATCTTTTATCGACCCACAACTAGAGCAGAACATTAATTGGACCTTATATTGGGGGAACGATTAGGGAAAAAACACACTGGGTGTAATTATCGTGGCTGTTTACTCACTATTTGTTTACAGCAGTGTATTCTATAGAATGTTTTTCCATAAACTGTATTTAGCAATCAGTTTTGTTCCGTAATTATAAACATAATCATATCTCATTTATTTGTTCTGTTCTTGGCACAACGGAGATAATATAGAAATATTAGAATTCTCCCCTAATCTGCAGCCATTGAAAGCCCTCGGTACATCATTAGTGTTGTTTGGTAGCTTAACACGTTACGCGGCGATTAAACTGTTGCTAAGGAGTTTTCATTTCAGTGTTTCCGGTTTAGAACTTTCATTTGCATTGCTCAGTTCTCTGAATTCCTTTGTTGTTCCTGGCTAGATGGATTCAGGCCTACATCAGGCCAAACCACAGAACTGCATTTGATGGGAATTTCACTGTAAAACAAAATTGTAACCCCTTGGAATGTTCATTTAGGAAAACAAAATGGCTGCCTTGACCATTTAACGGCATGAGGACTGAGGAAACATCTGGAAAAATCTGGTAGTAATGGAGCCATTTGCATTCGCAAAAATATTCATTCACCAGCCAGGTTTAACTACTAATAAACTTTAAAGGGAAAGACTATACTCTGCATTTATGGCTGTACTTGTAAAAATTTCTGGTATATCTATTAAAGTGAATAAAGGCACTTAAGTCAAGTTATACTGAATGCTGGGGCCCATTGGTTTTTAGGTTTGAAATAGCAAATTGGCTTTGTCTATGTTGAATGAACAATCTACCACCATTTAATTAAAGGGAATGTCCACCCCATTTTCAGAATTTGTGTTTTAAGTGCAACTAGAGACCAAAAATATATACATACAAATAACAGAATTCTAGTGCACCACAATTCTAATTGCATATTGGCCACCCCCATTGAGCACGCTTATCATTTCCACCTAAATAACATATATATAGCATACATAACGATACCGGTATACTTGTTTAGATCGTGATTTTATATAAAATATTTATTAGTTGGCTACTTCAAAAATAACAGGCCCTTGCTTTGGAGCCATTGGAGATATTCCATAAAATCAGGTTAAATATGACAATTACAGGGGACATTGATAGGCAGGAAATGTAAAGACCATTGGATGGAATAAATAATGTAAAGAGCCTGTGTTCGAAATGGAACTTAACTTATAGGGCAGTAACATTGGACCTCTGCAGGGATTCTGTTATATTTCATATAATCTTCAGCATTAGGGCCATATTTATCAAGGCGCAGTATCGCTTTTTAGCAATACCACGCCTTCAACATCGTTATGATGATCACTAATTTACGATCGCTAACGTAAATCTAATTAACGATTATCAGAGATTAATGATCGCCCTAAAAACCGTTTCGATTTCTACATTCATAGAATAACGTTTGCTTTAAATGTACGATCGCGAGACGCGGACATACTTTGCTGCGCAAACTTATTTATGGGCCTCAGTAAGGTACTAGTACTACAACCAGTCACCCATTGCACTGACTAACATGACCATTCAGCACTAGACCAAATCTAATGTATCTGCATACTGCTTATTAATAATTGTTATTCTGTGGCCCCCGATTTCAACTTCATGGGGTGCAATATCATGTTTTAGTGACAACACCAATCATTTCTATCAATAAAATTATAGCGGTAGGAGGGCCCACTGTTTAAAAGACCGGACCCAACTTCCGAACCAAATCGGAAGTTCGGGTTCGGTCTTTTAAACAGATGATCGCGCATGTTTCATTCAGACATTTAAAACATTTAAAAACAGCTGATCGTGGAGGGTGGTGGTGGCTCAGGGGCCCGGCTTCCAATTACGCCCCTGGAAACTCCTGTCTAATACACTTCAACAATCTACCTCCACCTACTCGTAAGGGGGATAGTTGTTCAGTTTTCACACACACAGCGGGATCGTTACGGCTCTCAGTTCGAGACAACCAATTCCAAACTACCTCCTTGGTTATGGGATTGGCCAACAACCATATAATGATGAGGGACCAGGCACTGCTATAAATAACCCATTTCTAATGCAGTTACCCTACAGAGAGGGATAGATAGGTTATCATCACAAAGACTCTGGGTCATCTAGTGTCAGAGCGAGACACTCATCTGAAATTGACACCAAGGGATACTTGAACCCTTGAAGCTATTTGGACCGAAATGAGAATTATAACAAGAGACACTTGTCCCCATAAGACAGGATTACAGATGACATTCTGTCAATGTGATGTTGACATTATTAGCTTTCTATAGTGTTAAGTGCCACTGTCCTGCTGAATATGGTTGGCCACTTAAAAGAGGAACGGCCCATGGTCCTTAAGTGGGTCCTTGTTTTAAAGGGCAAGGTTGACTGCATAGTTGACTGAAGCTGTAGTGAGCTTGGGTCAGGTATTTGGTAAAGTAAACAAGAACTTATTTACCGTAAGAGACCATCTTCCTGAAAGCCACAAGCATTATGGGATAGCCTTGACTGTTATCCTAGTATACGAATAATAAAATGATTAAAGGGTGACATTATAAGGACTTCTCCAATAATATTAAATACTTTATAATACAAACCAAACCATGGAATCGCTAGGGAAAATCGATGGGGTCCCTGCAAAACTATGATGGGGCCTAAATACCTGTGACATGTACCAGTGGTTTTCTAGGGGGGAGGTTTTATCTCTGTCATAGGGACAGTAAGAAGAATGGGGGGCCTGGGTCTGCCCCCTGGTGTTCACCCCCCTGAACCCAAAGATACAGCAGAAAACATACTGTAGTCTTAACCTCCTGTATGTTTTGGTGGGACAGCAATGAGCTAAGGAACCTCGAATCTGAAAAGGACAAGGAATAGCCAGTGATTGCAGGAACTTTAATGCAATCAATTGGTGATCCAATGCTGCCATACATGGTAAATATCAATTCTATTTACATTTCAGTTTGATATATTGTTGTTAACCCCAATTTTCAATCATTCCATTCACAATTGCAACATTTTGAGAAGAAATCTGCTGAAGATTGATAGTGTGCGGTGATGTCTGGAAATGGGCCCGGTAACTCAATGGACTCAGTGTGGTCCATCAGGTCCCTGGACAAAGACAGATTGATATTTTCTGACTAAAATGTTTTTTTAAGCTTACATATTTAGGATTTTGAGGATTTTTTTCCCCAGCATCTTTTAGAATCCATTCCGTGTGGCGGCTAACTTAAGTCAAGATTAACCTACCTTCCAACATTCCTCTTTATACAGTATAGTACACATTAGCAAATTGCTCTGTGCTGTGCTACGATCAGGTTCACTTCATTATCCTCCACCTGCAGCTCTGTACCATGTTCTTTCTGTAAGTACCTACCCTCCAACATCCCCTTTAAATAGTACACTATTGAGAAATACATTGCACAGAGCTATGCTAAAATCAGGTTCACTTCATTATCCTCCCCCTGCAGCTCTGTACCATGGTGTTTCTATAAGTACCACCCCTCCAACATTCCCCTTTAAATAGGTACACTACTGAGAATACATTGCAAAGAGCTGTGCTAAAATCAGGTTCACTTCATTATCCTCCCCCTGCAGTTCTGTACCATGTTGTTTCTATAATACCTACCCTCCAACATTCCCCTTTAAATAGGTATACTATGAGAAATCATTGCACAGAGCTGTGCTAAGATCAGGCTCACTTCATTATCCTTTCCCTGCAGCTCTGTACCATGGTGTTTCTATAAGTACCTACCCTCCAACATTCCCCTTTAAATAAGTACACTATTAGAAATCTTGCACAGAGCTATGCTAAAATCAGGTTCACTTCATTATCCTCCCCCTGCAGCTCTTGTACCATGGTGTTTCTATAAGTACCCACCCTCCAACATTCCCCTTTAAATAAGTACACTATTGAGAAATACATTGCACAGAGCTATGCTAAAATCAGGTTCACTTCATTATCCTCCCCCTGCAGCCTGTACCATGGTGTTTCTATAAGTACCCACCCTCCAACATTCCCCTTTAAATAGGTACACTACTGAGAAATACATTGCAAAGAGCTGTGCAAATCAGGTTCACTTCATTATCCTCCCCCTGCAGTTCTGTACCATGTTGTTTTCTATAAGTACCTACCCTCCAACATTCCCCTTTAAATAGGTATACTATTGAGAAATACATTGCACAGAGCTGTGCTAAGATCAGGCTCACTTCATTATCCTTTCCCTGCAGCTCTGTACCAGTGTGTTTCTATAAGTACCTACCCTCCAACATTCCCCTTTAAATAGGTACACTATTGAAAATACATTGCACAGAGCTATGCTAAAATCAGGTTCACTTCATTATCCTCCCCCTGCAGTTCTGTACCATGGTGTTTTCTATAAGTACCTACCCTCCAACATTCCCCTTTAAATAGGTACACTATTGAGAATACATTGCACAGAGCTGTGCTAAGATCAGGTTCCACTTCATTATCCTCCCCCTGCATGCTCTGTAACATGGTGTTTCTATAAGTACCTACCCTCCAACATTCCCCTTTAAATAGGTACACTATTGAGAAATACATTGCACAGCGCATGCTAAATCAGGTTCACTTCATATCCTCCCTCAAGAAAAAAAAAAAAAAACTCCTGCAGTTCTGTACCATGGTGTTTCTATAAGTACCTACCCTCCAACATCCCCCTTTAAATAGGTACACTATTGAGAAATACATTGCATAGAACTGTGCTAAGATCAGGTTCACTTCATTATCCTCCCCATGCAGCTCTGGACCATGCTGGTTCTAAAAACCTTGCGCCTAAAATTTCTACCGATATTTTGTCCCGATCAACCAAAATTACAGTCATGCCAGTCAATCAGGCTGAAATATCGACCATGTATGCACAGCCCTACTTAGATTGTAAGCTCTTTGTTAAAGGTACCTCTCTCCTCAACGTTTAAAGATTCATACACACGTGTTTGCGGAGGCCGTGTCAGTTGGGGCTCGATGATGATCTGCCTGGCGAATCGGACAATGAGACTTAAACAAAAGTTCGCATCACCTGACTAATCGCCCATACAGTTAATGATTAGAGATGGACGAACTTTCGAATGTTTGGTCCGTTTTCGAACTTATGAACTATATGGAAAGTTCGAAAATGGACCCATTAAAGTCAATGGGAGTCAAATAGTTCGAAAAGTTCAAATGAAATACAATTAAAATATCAATGGTAACTTAATGTAAATGGCTGTGGGACCTGGGATATGGTTGGGGGAACATGTTCGAATATCCAGGACTTTCGAAAATCGATTTTACTCTTATGCGCGCTACTTTCGAGCTCTCGTGTTCGAACATCCAATAATTATCCCATGAACGACTCGCGGATTCGATAATTCAATATTTACTCGCGTATTGGTATAATAGACATTTTACTCGCGGATTCGATATTCGATATTAACTCCGTCATAGGTATAATAGACATTTTACTTGCGGATTCAATATTTACTCGCGTATTGGTATAATAGACATTTTACTTTCTCCAGCAGTACTAACCTATATCATCCACCACTCCAGGTCTCAGCCAGTACTTAACTCTAGCATCCACCGATCCAGTTCCAGCAGTCTAACAGCATGTTCCCACAGCATGTGTGCTGACAGATACCAATGGAACCACCTTCGCCACTGAGGCTCCACCCAGCATATGTGTGACACACTATTCCAGCTACAGCAAAACTATACATAACAGAAAAGATTATGATACTAAGGCACTTGATTGACGTGAAATGCAAGATGGTTCAGATTGGATATCAAAGAAATAGATAGATAACAAAAAAACGAATTTCAGTAATGGGCAACTTCTTAGTGTATATATCTTTAAAATACTGGGCAACTTTGTAAATCTTAGTAAGAAGAATTCCCATGCACAACAACAGCCGGGATGCAGACCCTTCCAACCCCTACCCCATGGGGTAAATGGTTCCAAGAAATAATATATGGAAGGTCGCAAAGTTATAATAGTGACCTCTGCGGTGGGATGATGAGGTGATCACCTGATGAAGGGGGTGGAACCCTCAGGGTCAATAAAAGAGTTCACTATATATAGCTTGGTGTGCGACCTTCCATATATTATTTCTTGGCAACTTTTGTAATCAGATCATCATCATGGTGCATGAGCTACTGGGAACTATGGAAATCCTGGAAATCCCTGATTGTCTGTAATGATCACTGGAAAATGTATCTACCAATGATTGGCTGTTCCTATAGGAAGAGACTTTTTAGTGGCTCTTACATTGGAGCTACTTAAAGGCTATAAAGGCACAGTAAAACCCCTTTATTACATTACATTAGCTTTAACTAGTGTAAACATTCTCGTAAAAGTGACGGCCTTTTTGTCTCCCGGTCTGACCTGATAGGGGCGTAAATCTCTTTCTAGTATCCGATCTACTAGGCAATGGTCTACAATTAGTTTCCTTTAATCCAATTCTAAATATGAAAACGGCAAATAAATAATAAAATTTCCCCCAGAAAACGAGATGTTGGTGATGTTACAAATGGAACATCTGCATTCCCTTTTATTGGGTAATATCTTCTCCCCGTCCCAACGCAGGAATGGTAGGACATCAAACCAACGCGCGGAACTGGCACATTACGGTATATGGGCCACGCCGCCATCGCTTTATCGCTTTCCAAAGTAGAAAGCCACCGGAAGCAGAAAGTTATAGCGTAAATGAGACACAATATGAAAATCCTCCCCGTGGCAAATAAAAAAAAGCAATTTACACATCTGGTTTGTGAACAGAAGGGATAGACATTAAGAGGAACGTATTATAACGATATTCCTATGCTAAGCAAATGTAGCAGTATCTACAGAATACAGAGAGCCCTACGCGGTTTGCCAGCTCCTAGAGGATTATAAACCTCACGGCTGCACCAATTAATGAGGATAGAAATGCAGTGGGCAGGCAGCCTGTAGGTGGTCGGAACAGTAGGAATGTTTTTCAAATTGCACACGCCTAGGAGTGGCCTTTTACCATAGACATTAGTCCCGTGCTCTCCAGAGATAGGCCTGGCGGACACATTAGCCCAGTAGCAGCGTTCGGAAGTACCATGTGGGGATGCACATTTCAGACCTTTATAAACAGCAAGGTCAGTTCAGATTGGAGGAACTAAACCAGCAAGATGCCTTATCATGTATATTATCCGCATGATAACGGTGATATTGAATATAACTGAATAATAATCAACATGTTTTTTATTCCTTCCTCATATAAATATTTTTCCAGGAATAAACCACTATTGCCCGTGGTCTGAAATGAAAAGGGTTGAGGATCTAAATGAGGGGGGGGGGGGACTCAAATTTAATACGATTGAAAAGCAGTCGATTAACGGCCTGGTACCCTGCGGTTCAATAAAAGCTGGAGGAAGTTCGAAATTCCACGGGATTTTCACCATTGGGTCGGTGATTTCTGACAGCTTGGCCTGTGTTTTGTTCTCTCTGAGAAATAGCTCCAGGAAAATATAAAACACATGAAGTAGCTTTCCAAACAACCAGAGCTGAGGCGATCCGTGAGGTCGCCCCCCTCCCGCCCCAGAAGGGGATTTAAACACACGGCAACACTTTTAGCTGTTTGCATTACAACAGTCAGCCTGACACAAATGGACAATGCGTGTGCAGACGACCTTGCAATATGGGCTCAATCAATGCTGAAATACAGCCACACCATGTTGTAATAATATGTGGTATCCATTTGTTCTATAATATATATATATATATAAAGTGTTATATAATGTGCATATACACATATTACACTAACAACTCCAGCACTCAGCGACACACAGGCGCGTGTTTAATAACCTGCGATATTGTGGTTCCAATTGTAAGTTCCAAAAAACCGCAGGTTTTCATAAAAGTACGTCCGCCATCCTAATTATACAATCCCAATCGTGATTGTTAAAGGCACAGTATCGCAAAAAGCAATAAACAAGCGTACAAATATATGGCACGAATAGCTTTGTCAATTAGACTAAGAGTTAAACGTGCCTGTGACATTAGGCACACAGGTGGACCACAAATAACAGAGGAAGCAAAAGGGACAAAATTAATACTACGCTGTGACAGTTTGCAACCACCGGTTTAATTTCCAGTTTGCTCTACTACTATCATGCAAATTCCCAGTTTGCTACCAGTTAGTGTGATAAATTTGCCAGTTTGCTGTACCAGTAGCAGCATTATAAACATCTTCAGTTTGCTACTAGTGAGTAGTCCGAACTTCGCAAAATCCGTCCGCTCGAGGATCTGCGAATTTTCGAAAAAAATTAGAAAATCCGCGAGAGGACCCATAAAAACCTATTAAATGAAAGTTCGGAAAATTCTTCAAAAATACGAGGATTTTCGAAAATACGGACACGAAAATGGGGGTTGCTCATCCAAAATGTGAAAATCGAAATTTAGAATTTCCGAGGATTTCTGTATTTCGAAAATACAAGAAATCCTCGGAATTTCGAAAATTTTCGAAACGCGGTTCGGAAAAGTTCGGAAAACCGAACAATCTGCGATATCTGCCGTTCGCGAACAAGGTAAATCTGCTGCGGATCTGGGTTCGGATCCGCAAACTGGGCCATCACTACTAGTGAGTGTGATAAATTTGCCAGTTTGCTGTACCAGTACCAGCATTATGAACATCTTCAGTTTGCTACTAGTGAGTAGAGATGTCCGCAACTTCGCCAAATCTGGTCCGCTTGAGGATCTGCGAATTTTCGAAAAAATTCAAAAATTCGAAAATCCGCGAGCGGACCCATAAAAACCTATTAAAATGAAAGTTCGGCAAAATCCGTTCCTCGAAAGTATAGGATTCTTCAAAATCGAGGATTTTTCGAAAATACGAGGATTCGTCAAAAATAACGGACCGAAAATGTGGGTGCTCCATCCAAAAATGTGAAAAATCCGTGGAATTTTGAATTACCAGGATTTCTCGTATTCGAGAATACGAGAAATCCTCGTAATTTTGTAATTTCGAAAACGCGGTTCGGAAAAGTTCGGAAGGCGGAACACCTGGAAAATCTGCCATATCTTGCCGTTCACGAACGAGGTAAATCTGCCGCGGATTTGGGTTCGGATCCGCAAATGGGCCATCACTACTATGATTGTGATAAATTTGCCAGTTTGCTGTACCAGTACCAGCATTATGAACATCTTCAGTTAAAAAGTTCCAAAGTAAACCTTACTGGGGTTTTCATTCATGTGATCACAGTAATGTTACTAAAACCCCTTTGTGTATAATGTATGCCAGTGTGCAGATAATATGATATTGTATGGGGCCCAGGAATGTGCATTGATTATCTTTCTATGTTTATATAATGTTTGACCAGATCAGTAGCAATTCCACAAAACTTAATTGTAATTGTAATTCAGCATAAGGAGTGCTTCCATTCTATTGTGTGTGTATATATTATATTTCAATAGTTATATGTCAGGCACATTTTTACCATCCCTGTGGTACCAGCACCCCTTAGAGCTAAAGGAGTGGGCATCCGGAATTAACACCAAGGGTCCTGTAAATCCCTGTGTGCATAATGCATTATTTACTTGTCCTTTTACCTCATTCCCACTATGGCCTTTTATTTAAATTCCAATTCATCAAAAGTAAAATAAATAACTAAATAAATCCTATTTTGAGTGTATTTCATGGTGGGGGGAGGTCTGTGGTGCGAGTGGAGCGGGGATCCTGAAATGTAGACTTGTTTTCATTAAATGAGTTATACAGTTGGATTTATAGCTCTGGCAGCAAGGAGAATTCTGCACTTAATATATTCTGCACCATTCTGTTTTGGCAGCTATTGTTCTCTAAGGAATTTGCAGATAAAATCATTTTGGCTACGTTTACCTTTGGGATCATGTGACCGAGACGCCCCTTGATGGGAGGATTGAAATATGTTAAACAGAGCACGGGCGGAGATGTCAATGACACTGAATGCAGATTGAATGCATTCTATATCCCCAAGTAACAAATAGCTGAACCGTCACCTTGTAATCAGCAGGCATTGTGGAGAAATCGTATTTAGTTTCGCAGTTGTATTAGCGCACCGTGCTTTATGTCCTCACCTACTACCCATAGAAAATCAGACTGGGAGGAATGTCTGCCTCACTGTAGTAATCCTGTTACTTGTATCCATCAATCACTTAAAGGGAACTGTGGGTTCCAATCAAGTTAGGGTTAAATAAAAGCCTGCAGTGTTTCCTTTAAATTGAGCCTTAGATCACATCGCTGGCTGTAGCCTGTGAGAAATTAATTCTCTGCCAGGGGTGAAACTGCTTTTAAACAGCTGATAGCGCGGATGTAAGTAAGATGCACAGGATCAGCATCCACGGGTACCAGACCAACAGTAGTTAATAAACCTGATCGATAGTACGTGCAATTAGCAGTTTAAAAGCAGGGGATTGAGGTACTAGTCAGGAGATCTGCGGGCTGTCGCTTTTAGGAGATACCGTATATACTCGAGTATAAGTCAAGGTTTGTAGGCTTTAAAATAGCCTAAAAATCAAACCTCGACTTATACTCGTGTCACCCCCTCTTAATACAGTTATCCAGCTGACGTACTATTCGCCACCTGTCTCACATCTGCACTGAGTAGTGACGTCAGGCGGCAGAACAGTGGATGCGGAGACGGATTTCTGGATTGCCGAGTGATTGACGGCGGCAGCGATTACTGGATTGCTGAAAAACACAGGCAGGTCCTCTCCTCCATGAACTGGGGGGGCTCGGGGTGTGGGGGGTGCATGCTTGCCACTGCAGATGTTTGGAAACTACAACTCCCAGCAAACTAAAGCATGCTGGGAGATGCATTTTCCAAACATCTGGAGTGCCAAGGAAATGGGGGTTACTATGTAAGGGTTCTCTCCATTTAAAGATTTAAAGGGCAACTAATGCCTCAAAACAATACAGGAGGATGGTATCTATTGTTAAAAAGATTGCCTTCTGATTCTGTATTGTTTTGTGGCTTTAGTTGCCCTTTAAATAGACAGCAGAATTCCCATACGTAAAAGCCAAATCCAGTAGGGTATTACTGTATGGGACTACTGTATGGGAATTCTGCTGTCCATTTAAAGGGAACTAAAGCCTCAAAACAACACAGAATCAGAAGGAAGTAGTGGTCATAATATCTATTATACAATCAGGTTGACTCATTTTTCAGGAAAATAGGTACCTCTACCTATACTTGGATCGACTTATATTTGGTATATGGGGTATATTCTATGTATTATTCCTGCCTTTAGCAGTTCAGGTTAACGTTCCACTGCATTCCCTCCATACCAGATCTTTTATCGACCCACAACTAGAGCAGAACATTAAGTGGACCTTATATTGGGGGAACGATTAGGGAAAAAACACACTGGGTGTATTATCGGGCTGTTTACTCACTATTTGTTTACAGCAGTGTATTCTATAGAATGTTTTTCCATAAACATGTATTTAGCAATCAGTTTGTTCCGTAATTATAAACATAATCATATCTCATTTATTTGTTCTGTTCTTGGCACAACAGGAGATAATATAGAAATATTAGAATTCTCCCCTAATCTGCAGCCATTGAAAGCCCTCGGTACATCATTAGTGTTGTTTGGTAGCTTAACACTGTACGCGGCGATTAACTGTTGCTAAGGAGTTTTCATTTCAGTGTTTCCGGTTTAGAACTTTCATTTGCATTGCTCAGTTCTCGAATTCCTTGTTGTTCCTGGCTAGATGGATTCAGGCCTACATCAGGCCAAACCACAGAACTGCAGTTGATGGGAATTTCACTGTAAAACAAAATTGTAACCCCTTGGAATGTTCATTTAGGAAAACAAAATGGCTGCCTTGACCGTTTAACTGCATGAGGACTGAGGAAACATCTGGAAAAATCTGGTAGTAATGGAGCCATTTGCATTCGAAAAATATTCATTCACCAGCCAGGTTTAACTACTAATAAACTTTAAAGGGAAAGACTATACTCTGCATTTATGGCTGTACTTGTAAAAATATTCTGGTTATCTATAAAGTGATAAAAGGCACTTAAGTCAAGTTATAGCTGAACGCTGGGGCCCATTGGTTTTTAGGTTTGAAATAGCAAATGGCTTTGTCTATGTTGAATGAACAATCTACCACCATTTAATTAAAGGGAATGTCCAACCCATTTTCAGAATTTTGTTTTAAAGTGCAACTAGAGACCAAAAATATAATACATACAAATAACAGAATTCTAGTGCACACACAATTCTAATGCATATTGGCACCCCCATTGAGCACGCTTATCATTTCTACCTAATAAATATATATGCATACATAACGATACCGGTATACATTGTTTAGATCTTGATTTTATAAAAAATATTATATAGTTGGCTACTTCAAAAATAAACAGGCCCTTGCTTTGGAGCCATTGGAGATATTCCATAAAATCAGGTTAAATAATGACAATTAGGGGACATTGATAGGCGGAAATGTAAAGACCATTGGATGGAATAAATAATGTAGAGAAGCCTGTGTTCGAAATGGAACTTAAGGGCAGTAACATTGGACCTCTGCAGGGATTCTGTTATATTTCATAATAATCTTCAGCATTTAGGGCCATATTTATCAAGGCGCAGTATCGCTTTTTAGCAATACCACGCCTCAACGTCGTTATGATGATCACTAATTTACGATCGCTAACGTAAATCTAGATTAACGATTATCAGAGATTAGATGCGCCCATAGAAAACCGTTTCGATTTCTACATTCATAGAATAACGTTTGCTTTAAATGTACGATGCGGAGACGCGGACATACATTGCTGCGCAAACTTATTTATGGGCCTCAGTAAGGTACTAGTACTACAACCAGTCACCCATTGCACTGACTAACAGACCATTCAGCACTAGGACCAAATCTAAATGTATCTGCATACTGCTTATTAATAATTGTTATTCTGTGGCCCCCGATTTCAACTTCATGGGGTGCAATATCATGTTTTAGTGACAACACCAACATTTCTATCAATAAAATTATAGCGGTAGGAGGGCCCACTGTTTAAAAGACGGACCCGAACTCCGGAACCAAATCGGAAGTTCGGGTTCGGTCTTTTAAACAGATGATCGCGCATGTTTCATTCAGACATTTAAAAACATTTAAAAACAGCTGTCGTGGAGGGTGGTGGTGGCTCAGGGGCCCGGCTTCCAATTACGCCCCTGGAAACTCCTGTCTAATACACTTCAACAATCTACCTCCACCTACTCTGTAAGGGGGATAGTTGTTCAGTTTCACACACACAGCGGGATCGTATCGGCTCTCAGTCTAGAACAACCAATTCCAAACTACCTCCATTGGTTATGGGATTGGCCAACAACCATTAATGATTGAGGGACCAGGCACTGCTATAAATAAACCCATTTCTAATGCAGTTACCCTACAGAGAGGGATAGGCATAGGTATCATCAAAAGACTCTGGGTCATCTAGTGTCAGACTGAAGACACTCATCTGAAATTGACACCAAGTGGGATACTTGAACCCTTGAAGCTATTAGGACCGAATGAAGAATTATAACAAGAGACAACATGTCCCCATAGAGACAGGATTACAGATGACAGTCTGTCAATGTGATGTTGACATTATTAGCTTTCTATAGTGTTAAGTGCCACTGTCCTGCTGAAATATGGTTGGCCACTTAAAAGGAACAGGCCCATGGTCCTTAAGTGGGTCCTTGTTTTAAAGGGCAAGGTTGACTGCATAGTGACTGAAGCTGTAGTGAGCTTGTGTCAGGTATTTTGGTAAAGTAAACAAGAACTTATTTACCGTAAGAGACCATCTTCCTGAAAGCCACAAGCATTATGGGATAGCCTTGACTGTTATCCTAGTATACGAATAATAAAATGAATTAAGGGTGACATTAAAGGACAATTATACTCACCTTTTCCCCGATCCACTGCAGCATAGTACCCAGGGTGGGACCTAAAATCGCTAGTCCTCACCGTGGTTTTTCTAATCTGCACTACTTACCGCAATCTGCTCGGCGATCCAGAACTGTTCCACTCCTCCTACTGTCAGTGACAGTCGTGAGGCAGCCAATTGGAAGACACGCTCCTTGCAGAGCGTATCTTCCTAGGCTGCCTCGCGATCTGTCATTGAAGAAGAAGAGCGGAGGAACGAAGCGATCGGCGAAGCAGATTTGGGGTAGAGTAGTGCAGGAGTTAGAGAAGAACCAGGGTGAGGACTTAGCGTTTAGGTCCTCACCTGGTACTATGCAAGTATGGAGGAAGAGGAGCGAGGGTGAGGTGAGTTACTTGTCCTTTAATAAGGATTCTCCAATAATAATTAAATCTTTATAAATACAAACAAACCATGGGAATCGCTAGGGAAAATCGATGGGGTCCCTGCAAAACTATGATGGGGCCTAATACCTGTGACATGTACAGTGGTTTTCTAGGGGGAGGTTTTATCTCTGTCATAGGGACAGTAAGAGAATGGGGGGCCTGGGTTGCTCCCCTGGTGTTCACCCCCCTGAACCCAAAGATACAGCGGAAAACATACTGTAGTCTAACCTCCTGGGATGTTTTGGGGGACAGCAATGAGCTAAGGAACCTCGAATCTGAAAAGGACAAGGAATAGCCATGATGCAGGAACTTAATGCATCTAATTGGTGATCCAATGCCTGCCAACATGGTAAATATCAATTCTATTTACATTTCAGTTTGATATATGTGGTTAACCCAATTTTCAATCATTCCATTCACAATTGCAACATTTTGAGAAGAAATCTGCTGAAGATTGATAGTGTGCGGTGATGTCTGGAAATGGGCCCGGTAACTCAATGGACTCAGTGGTCCATCAGGTCCCTGGACAAAGACAGATTGATATTTTCTGACTAAAATGTTTTTTTAAGCTACATATTTAGGTATTTGAGGATTTTTTTCCCCAGCACTTTTAGAATCCATTCCTGTGTGCGGCTAACTTAAGTCAAGATTAACCTACCTTCCAACATTCTCTTTATACAGTATATGTACACAATTAGCAAATGCTCTGTGCGTGCTACGATCAGGTTCACTTCATTATCCTCCACTGCAGCTCTGTACCATGTTCTTTCTGTAAGTACCTACCCTCCAACCTTCCCTTTAAATAAGTACACTATTGAGAAATACATTGCACAGAGCTATGCTAAAATCAGGTTCACTTCATTATCCTCCCTGCAGCTCTGTACCATGTGTTTCTATAAGTACCCACCCTCCAACATTCCCCTTTAAATAGGTACACTACTGAGAAATACATTGCAAAGAGCTGTGCTAAAATCAGGTTCACTTCATTATCCTCCCCCTGCAGTTCTGTACCATGTTGTTTCTATAAGTACCTACCCTCCAACATTCCCCTTTAAATAGGTATACTATTGAGAAATACATTGCACAGAGCTGTGCTAAGATCAGGCTCACTCATTATCCTTTCCCTGCAGCTCTGTACCATGGTGTTTCTATAAGTACCTACCCCCCACATTCCCCTTTAAATAAGTACACTATTGAGAAATACATTGCACAGAGCTATGTAAAAATCAGGTTCACTTCATTATCCTCCCCCTGCAGCTCTGTACCATGGTGTTTCTATAAGTACCCACCTCCAACATTCCCCTTTAAATAAGTACATATTGAGAAATACATTGCACAGAGCTATGCTAAAATCAGGTTCACTTCATTATCCTCCCCCTGCAGCTCTGTACCATGGTGTTTCTATAAGTACCACCCTCCAACATTCCCCTTTAAATAGGTACACTACTGAGAAATACATTGCAAAGAGCTGTGCTAAAATCAGGTTCACTTCATTATCCTCCCCCTGCAGTTCTGTACCATGTTGTTTCTATAAGTACCACCCTCCAATTCCCCTTAAATAGGTATACTATTGAGAAATACATTGCACAGAGCTGTGCTAAGATCAGGCTCACTTCATTATCCTTTCCCTGCAGCTCTGTACCATGGTGTTTCTATAAGTACCTACCCTCCAACATCCCCTTTAAATAGGTACACTATTGAGAAATACATTGCACAGAGCTATGCTAAAATCAGGTTCACTTCATTATCCTCCCCCTGCAGTTCTGTACCATGGTGTTTCTATAAGTACCTACCCTCCAACATTCCCCTTTAATAGGTACACTATTGAGAATACATTGCACAGAGCTGTGCTAAGATCAGGTTCACTTCTATCCTCCCCCTGCAGCTCTGTAACATGGTGTTTCTATAAGTACCTACCCTCCAACTTCCCCTTTAAATGGTACACTATTGAGAAATACATTGCACAGAGCTATGCTAAAATCAGGTTCACTTCATTATCCTCCCCCTGCAGTTCTGTACCATGGTGTTTCTATAAGTACCTACCCTCCAACATCCCCTTAAATAGGTACACTATTGAGAAATACATTGCATAGAACTGTGCTAAGATCAGGTTCACTTCATTATCCTCCCCATGCAGCTCTGACATGCTGGTTCTAAAAACCTTGCGCCTAAAATTTCTACCGATATTTTGTCCGATCAACAAAAATACAGTCATGCCAGTCAATCAGGCTGAAATATCGACCATGTATGCACAGCCCTACTTAGATTGTAAGCTCTTTGTTAAAGGTACCTCTCTCCTCAACGTTTAAAGATTCATACACACGGTTTTGCGGAGGCCGTGTCAGTTGGGGCTCGATGATGATCTGCCTGGCGAATCGGACAATGAGACTTAAACAAAAGTTCGCATCACCTGACTAATCGCCCATACAGTTAATGATTAGAGATGGACGAACTTTCGAATGTTTGGTCCGTTTTCGACTTATGAACTATATGGAAAGTTCGAAAATGGACCCATTAAAGTCAATGGGAGTCAATAGTTCGAAAAGTTCAAATGAAATACAATTAAATATCAATGGTAACTAATGTAAATGGCTGTGGGACTGGGATATGGGGGGGGAACTGTTCGAATATCCAGGACTTTCGAAAATCGATTTTACTCTTATGCGCGCACTTTCGAGCTCTCGTGTTCGAACATCCAATAATTATCCCATGAACGACTCGCGGATTCGATAATCAATATTTACTCGCGTATTGGTTAATAGTTTTTTTTTTTTTTTTTTTTTTTTTTTTTTTTTTTTTTTTTTTTTTTTTTTTTTTTTTTTTTTTTTTTTTTTTTTTTTTTTTTTTTTTTTTTTTTTTTTGTTTTTTTTTTGTTTTTTTTTTTTTTTTTTTTTTTTTTTTTTTTTTTTTTTTTTTTTTTTTTTTTTTTGTTTTTTTTTTTTTTTTTTTTTTTTTTTTTTTTTTTTTTGTTTTTTTTTTTTTTTTTTTTTTTTTTTTTTTTTTTTTTGACATTGTACTCGCGGATTCGATATTCGATATTAACGCGCGTATAGGTATAATAGGACATTTTACTCGCGGATTAATATTTTACTCGCGTATTGTCAATAGACATTTTACTTGCGGATCAATATTACCTGCGTGTATTGGTATATAGCATTGTACTGCGGATTCAATATTTACTCGCGTATTGTATATTTTACTAGAAACTGAATCATATAGTATTAAAGGATAAACTATGGTTTAGTAATAATTGATGCTCAGATGTTATAGGGATCAGGGTAATATATTTTTAACTTTAAAAAGCACCGCTTATCCTGAAAATACATCCAATTGCACATTTTGCTCCTCCTTTTCCCCCCAACTCATCTGCTGCTTAGTAACCCTTAAAGGCCAAACCATTATATAACTTATTGGGGCTAGCACAGCAGCAGCGGAGAACCATAGAAAACAAAAAATGTCATATTAACACCCAGATGTTGCAATTACCTGAACTTAATTTGTTATAAGTCGTCCCTGATTTAGGGGTGGTCTCTCGCACACCCCGAAACCACCCAAATTCCCTGACAGAACTTACTGAAGTGTCGCCTCCAGGAAAGTCTACTCTTGCACGGTCATGGCCCTAGCCACGCCTCTTAGGTGATGTAAGTTCTGTACACACTCGCATCCCACCCCTAACCTCCACCCCCAACCCCTTGGTGATGGCACGTCAACACGTCACGCCCCCTTCCCACCCCTGCCCGGAAGCCAGATTCGGCAGATGGATGTGTTGCATTTGCGTATAAAGAACGCAGAGGCAGTGCATGTTAATGTGGGGTGGTTAGGGTCTAGGACCTGAAACCACACTGAAACGCAAACGCAAAAACGCAAATCGACAATCGAATCATTTAATCTGTGCGATTTTTTTTTGCGTTTGCGCTTGACGATTTCTTCATAAGTATAGGATCCAATGCATGCTTGAGTTAAAGCGACGCAAAACGCAAACCATCGAAAACCGCGTTTTTTTTGCGTTGCCGTTTTCAATATTTCGAAAATCGCAGCGCAATCGCAAACGCAAACGCAAGCGCAACGCACAAAAAAACGCAGCGTGTGGCCTAGCCCTTACTGGATGCATGCGATTACGATTTTTTAGCTATAAAATGCATTCGACTTTCCCACAAAATTATTCCTCCCCCCCAAAGAAAATATTTGAACAAGCTGGTTAGGGAGGCTACAATTTATATTAAGGGAAAATTGGACAGATAATGATTGGTTAATTTGCTGCTCCACAAAAGCAATTGTAGTTACAATTATTAAGAGATAAAGAATGAGGAATTAGCCAATCATTATTTAGAGAGCAGGAAAGATTTCCCATTCGTGTAAGGATGACCTCAGTGTGTATTGCTGTGAATCAACATACCAAACAGTTTTACTTTGGTCCTCTCTGGTTTGGAAAAGATGCTCCATATGTTGGAAGAATACAAACAGCTGCTTTGCGTTGTCTTTAATCCACTCCTAGCTAAGAATATTTCCAAAACCTTGGGTTTTACTTCATACCTTATTACGGAGATCTTACAAACTGTCACAAACCTGGTCAATCTGTAATATATCTTCAAGGTATAGATTAGAGAGGAGACTAAAACATGCTCTCAGCCTCAAGCCTTGAACGCACGTTATGGTGGCCAGAGACGATATGTGCGATCGTCAGACTGTGTATGCGATCGTACCCACAATTTCTACTATCGGGCCAGGTGGTGAATTTATTTTATCCTTATGGCCAATGCATTCTACGACCGCACCTTCACTACGATCTCCCCATCCGCCCCCCACTTAGATTGAATGGTTTTGGCCTGTGATTATTGGACATAGTTTTAACGTATTTAACATCTTCAACAGACACTGCAGATTTGGCAGGTGCCAGTGGCGTATCTACTTAAAACATTCGGGGCCGGCCTGTTTGGCAAAGTGCCAGTGCAGAGCCAAGTTAGATAGAAGATTAATAGCAGTTAGATAAGCGCGAAGAGATACAGATAGAGACGATAGCTAGATAGATAGACAGAAGCTAGATAGATTAGATAGATAGATAGATAGAATGATAAGCAGTTAGATAGAGTAGGATATACATAGCAGACTTAGATAGATATAGATAGGATAGATAGATAGATAGATAGATAGATAGATAGATCATAATAGATCAGACAGTTTTAGATAGATAGATAGCATAGATGATAGATAGATAGTATAGAAGCAGTTAGATAGATAGCAGTTAGATAGAGTAGTATAGTTATGTAGTATAGATAGATAGATAGATAGATTAGATAGATAGCAGTTGATAGATAGATAGATAGTAGATACAGTTAGATAGATAGATCGATAGATAGATAGCAGTTAGATATAGATAGATAGATAGATAGCAGTTAGATAAAAGATAGCAGTTATAGATAGATAGATAAGATAGATAGCAGTTAGATAGATAATTTAGATAGATAGATAGACTAGCAGTTAGATAGATCATAGATAGATAGATAGATAGATGGATAGAAGCAGTTAGATAGATAGTAGATTAGATAGCAGTTAGATAGATGATAGCATTAGATAGATGATAGATAGATAGATAGATAGCAGTTGATAGATAGATAGATAGCAGTTAGATTAGATGATAGCAGAGTTAGATAGATAGATAGATAGATAGATGGATAGATAGATAGATAGATAGATAGATAGCATGCAGTTAGATAGATAGATAGCAGTTAGATAGATAGATAAATAGCAGTTAGATAGATAAAAATAGATAGATAGATAGATAGATAGATAGCAGAGATAGATAGATAGATAGCAGATAGATAGATAGCAGATAGATAGATAGCAGTTACTTAGATATATAGATAGCAGAGTTAGATAGATAGATAGAGCAAGTTAGATACGATAGATCAGAGTTAGATAGATAGAGGTGATAGATAGATAGATGTAGATAGATAGATAGATAGAAGATAGATACATAGATAGCAAGATAGATTAGATAGCAGAGTTAGATAGATAGATTGATAATAGATAGCAGAGAGAGATAGATAGATAGCAGAGTAGATAGATGAGTAGATAAGCGTAGATAGATAGATAGCAGTTAGATAGATAGTGATAGGACAAGCAGTTAGATAGATAGATAGCAGTTAGATAGATAGATAGATGATAGATAGATAGATAGAACAGCATTAGAATAGATAGATAGATAGATAGGATAGATGGATTAGATAGCAGTTGAGATAGATAGATAGATAGATAGATGATAGATAGCAGTAGATAGTAGTTAGAAGATAGCAGTTAGATAGATAGATAGCAGTTAGATGATAGATGCAGAGTTAGATAGATAGATAGCAGTTAGATAGATAGATAAATAGCAGTAAGATAGATAGATAGCAGAGATAGATAGATAGATAGATAGCAGTTAGATAGATATCAGATAGATAGATAGCAGTTACTTAGATATGTAGATGCAGATTAATTAGATAATATATAGCAGAGTTAGATAGATAGATGAGAGTTAGATGAGATAGATAGATAGAGTAGATAGCAGTAGTATAGATAGATAGATAGTATAGATAGATAGATAGATAGATAGATAGATAGCAGATAGATAGATAGATAGATAGATAGATAGATAGATAGATAGATAGATAAGATAGATAGATTAGATAGATAGCAGAGTTCATAGATAGATATAGATAGATAGAAGATAGATAGATAGCATAGTTAGATAGATCGGATTGATAGATAGATAGCAGATAGAGAGATAGATAGATAGCAGAGTTAGATAGATAGAGATAGAGAGTAGATAGATAGATAGATAGCAGAGTGATAGATAGATAGCAGATAATGATAGATAGATAGATAGATAGATAGATAGCAGAGTTGATAGATGATAGATACGATAGATAGCAGAGTAGATAGATGATAGATAGATAGATAAGCAAGTAGATGATGATAGAGATGCAGAGTTAATAGATGACAGATAGATAGCGAGTAGTACTGATGTAGATAGATAGCGAAAGGTTGAAGTAGATAGATAGCAGTAGATTGATGATAGATGTGCGAATGTTATGATGATAGCAGATTAGATGGATAGATAGATCGCAGGATATGATAGCAGTTACATAGATAGATAGAGAGAGAACAGAGAGATAGACAAAAGCAGGCAGATCAGATATATAGTAGAGATAGATATACAGAAAGAGATCGAGGGACAGATAGAGATAGATAGGGGCAAGAGGTCCATGTAGAAGGTGCAAGAATGTCTCCCTGGCCAAAGGTGTTGGCAAGCATCTGACTACAACTGAACACAGCAGTAAGTTTAAAATGACCAAATTCCTACCAGTATATAATGAAATTGCCAGTTTACTGGCCTTTGTGTCTCTCTGTCCAACTCTCTGATCTCTATCCTGTCTGTCTATTTCACTGTCTTCTGTCTGTTATCACATCTGGCTGTGTGTCTATGTTTGGGTTGTCTATCTGTCTGTATCTTTTTGCCAATCTCTATTAAGTACATAGTGGGGTGTGGCCTAATTGGGGCGGAGAAAGGGGCGTGACCTAAATTTTTTCACATGGAGTGCCCGAAAGTGCCCCTGATCTTCTTAGACCCTAGATACGCCCTGGCAGGTGCCAAACAGCAGCCTGCACTGTACCATGAGGAGGGGAGAGGAACCACGGAGGACCTCCCATGCACAGGGAAGAACAATGCTGCTGCTCTCCAACATAATTAGTGATCCCTATCAATGCTACAGTTTTTGACTGAAATGGCCTTTGTCAACCTATGGTTGAGTACAGGGTTAATTCGTTGCACCATTACATTAAAGAGATACCTCATGGGTAGAACCCCAAAGGAATTGTACGCTGAAAAAACAACTTTGCCTCCTTTCAATCTATAATGAATACATGTAGCGCACTTACTCGATGTGTTTTTGTTCCAAGTCTCCAGCAATACTACCTTCATCATCCACCACTCCAGGTCTCCAGCTGTACTTACCTCATTATCCACCCACTCCAGGTCTCCAGCATAGTACTTACCTCATCATCCACCACTCCAGGTCTCCAGTTGTACTTACCTCATACATCCACCACCAGGTCTCCAGTGTACTACCTCATCTATCACCCACTCCAGGTCTTCAGCAGTACTACCTCATCATCCACCACTCCAGGTCTCCAACAGTACTTACACTCATCATCCCCACTCCAGGTCTCCAGCAGTACGTACCTCAGTCATCCACCACTCAGGTCTCAGCAGTCCTACCTCATCATCACCAAGGTCTCCAGCAGTACTTACCTCATATTCACCGACTCCAGGTCTCCAGCAGTACTAACCTCTCATCCACCGCTCAGGTCCTTCAGCAGTATAACTCATCATCACCCACTCCAGGTCTTAGACAGTACTAACCTAATCATCCACCACTCCAGGTCTCCAGCCGTTACTTACATCATCATCAACAATCCAGGCTCCAGCAGTACTTACCTCATCATCCACCACTCCAGGTCTCCAGCAGTACTTACCTCATCATCCACCACTCCAGGTCTCCAGCAGTTACTACCTCATCATCCACCACTCCAGGTCTCCAGCAGTACTACCTATCATCACATCAGGTCTCCGCAGTATTACTCATCATCCACCACTCCAGGTCTCCAGCTGTAAATTACCTAATCATCATCCAATCCAGGTCTCCAGCAGAGTACTAACCTCATTATCCACCACTCCAGGGTCTCCAGCAGTACTACCTCATCATCCACCACTCCAGGTCTCCAGCTGTAATTACCTCATACATCCACCACTCCAGGTCTCCAGCAGTACTAACCTCATCATCCACCACTCCAGGTCTCCAGCAGTTTCTAACATCAATCATCCACCACTCCAGGTCTCCAGCAGTACTAACCTCATCATCCACCACTCCAGGTCTCCAACAGTACTTACCTCATCATCCACCACTCCAGGTCTACCAGCAGTACTAACTCATCATCCACCACTCCAGGTCTCCAGAGTACTAACCTATCATCCACCACTCCAGGTCTCCAGCAGTACGTAACCTCATCATCCACCACTCCAGGCTCCAGTTTCAGTTTTTTAACTTACTCATCATCCACCCACTCCAGGTCTCCAGCAGTACTAACCTATCATCCACCACTCCAGGCTCCAGCGTACTAACTCATCATCCACACTCCAGGTCTCCAGCAGTACTAACCTCATCATCCAACCACTCCAGGTTCCAGCAGTACTTACCTCATCATCTACTGTCCAAGGTCTCCAGCATACTTACCTCATCATCCACCACTCACAGGTCTCCACCCCCCATCACACCTCCAGCCCGACTAACCTCATCATCCACCACTCCAGTTCTCAGCAGTTACTAACCATCATCCACCCACTCCAGATCTCCAGCAGTACTTACCTCATCATCCACCGCTCCAGGTCTCAGCAGTACTTAACCTCATCATCCACCGCTCCAGGTCTCCAGCGTACTTACCTCATCATCCACCACTCCAGGTCTCCAGCAGTACTAACCCTCTACATCCACCACTCCAGGTCTCCAGCAGTACTAACCTCATCATCCACCACTCCAGGTCTCCAGCAGTACTTAACCTCATCATCCACAATCCAGGTCTCCAGCAGTACTTACCTCATCATCCACCAGCTCCAGGTCTCCAGCAGTTACTTACCTCATCATCCACACTCCAGGTCTCCAGCAGTACTCACTCATCATCCACCACTCCAGTCTCCAGCAGTTACTAACCCATCATCCACCACTCCAGGTCTCCAGCAGTACTTACCTCATCATCCACAGCTCCATGTCTCCAGCAGTACTAACAGCAGTTCCCACAGCATGTGTGTGACAGATACCAATGTAACCACCTTCGCCACTGAGGCTCCACCCAGCATATGTGACACACTATTCCAGCTACAGCAAAACTATACATAACAGAAAAGATTATGATACTAAGGCACTTGATTGACACTGAAATGCAAGATGGTTCAGATTGGATATCTAAAGAAATAGATAGATCAACAAAAAAAACGAATTCAGTAATGGGCAACTTTCTAGTGTATATATCTTTAATATTACTGGGCAACTTGTAAATCTTAGTAGAAGAATTCCCATGCACATCCAACAGCCGGGATGGCAGACCCTTCCAACCCCTACCCATGGGGTAAATGGTGTCCAAGAAATAATATATGGAAGGTCGCAAGTTAATTATAGTGACCTCTGCGGTGGATGATGAGGTGATCACCTGATGAAGGGGGTGGAACCCTCAGTTCAATAAAAGAGTTCACTATATATAGCTTTGGTGTGCGACCTTCCATATATTATTTCTTGGCAACTTTTAATCAGATCATCATCATGGTGCATGAAGCTACTGGGAACTATGGAAATCCTGGAAATCCCTGATTGTCTGTAATGATCACTGGAAAATGTATCTTCCCAATGATTGGCTGTTCTATAGGAAGAGACTTTTTAGTGGCTCTTACATTGGAGCTACTAAAGGCTATTAAAGGCACAGTAAAACCCCTTTTATTACATTACATTAGCTTTAACTAGTGTAAACATTCTCGTAAAGTGACGGCCTTATTTGTTCTCCGGTCCTGACCTGATAGGGGCGTAAAATCTCTTTAGTATCCGCATCTACTAGGCAATGGTCTACAATTAGTTCCTTTAATCCAATTCTAAATATGAAAACGGCAAATAAATAATAAAATTTCCCCCAGAAAACGAGATGTTGGTGATGTTACAACTGGAACATCTGCAATTCCCTTTATTGGGTAATATCTTCTCCCCGTCCCAACGCAGGAAATGTAGGACATCAAACCAACGCGCGGGGAACTGCACATTACGGTATATGGGCCACGCCGCCATCGCTTTATCGCTTTCCAAAGTAGAAAGCCACCGGAAGCAGAAAGTTTATAGCGTAAATGAGACACAATATGAAAATCCTCCCGTGGCAAAAAAAAAAGCAATTTACCACCATCTGGTTTGTGAACAGAAGGGAAATAGACATTAAGAGGAACGTATTATAACGATATTCCTATGCTAAGCGAAATGTAGCAGTTATCTCAGAATACAGAGAGCCCTACGCGGTTGCCAGCTCTAGAGGGATTATAAACCTCACGCTGCACACAATTAATGAGGATAGAAATGCAGTGGGCAGGCAGCCTGTAGGTGGTCGGAACAGTAGGAATTTTTTCAAATTGCACACGCCTAGGAGTGGCCTTTTACCATAGACATTAGTCGTGCTCTCCAGAGAGAGGCCTGGCGGACACATTAGCCCAGTAGCAGCTGTTCGGAAGTACCATGTGGGAGTGCACATTTCAGACCTTTATAAACAGCAAGGTCAGTTCAGATTGGAGGAAACTAACCAGCAAGATGTCTTATCATGTAATTATTCCGCATGATAACGGTGATATTGAATATAAATGAATAATAATCAACATGTTTTTTATTCCTCCTCATATAAATATTTTTCCAGGAATAAACCACTATTGCCCGTGGTCTGAAATGAGAAAGGCTTGAGGATCTAAATGAGGGGGGGGGGGGACTCAAATTTAATACGATCTGAAAAGCAGTCGATAACGGCCTGGCCTGGTACCCTGCGGTTCAATAAAAGTGGAGGAAGTTCGAAATTCCACGGGGATTTTCACCATTGGGTCGGTGAATTTTTGACAGCTTGGCCTGTGTTTTGTTCTCTCTGAGAAATAGCTCCAGGAAAATAAAACACATGAAGTACGCTTTCCAAACAACCCAGAGCTGAGGCGATCCGTGAGGTCGCCCCCCTCCCCGCCCCAGAAGGGGATTTAAACACACGGCAACACTTTTAGCTGTTTGCATTTACACAGCTCAGCACTGACACAAATGGACAATGTCGTGTGCAGACGACCTTGCAATATGGGCTCACATCAATGCTGAAATACAGCCACACCATGTTGTAATAATATGTGTTACATTTGTTTCTAATATATATATATATATAAAGTGTTATATAATGTGCATATACACAATATTACACTAACAACTCCAGCACTCAGCGACACACAGGGCGCTGTTTATAACCTGCGATATTGTGGTTCCAATTGTAAGTTCAAAAACAACCCGTTTACATAAAAGTACGTCCGCCCATCCTAATTATACAATCCCAATCGTGATTGTTAAAGGCACAGTATCGCAAAATAGCAATAACAAGCCTGTACAAATATATGGCACGAATAGCTTTAGTCAATTAGACATAAGAGTTAAACGTGCCTGTGACATTAGGCACACCAGGTGGACCACAAAAAAACAGAGGAAGCAAATGGGACAAAAATAATACTACTGCTGTGACAGTTGTGCAACCACGGTTTAATTTCCAGTTTGCTCTATACTATCATGCAAATTCCCAGTTGCTACCAGGTAGTGTGATAAATTTGCCAGTTGCTGTACCAGTAGCAGCATTATAAACATCTTCAGTTTGCTACTAGTGAGTAGTCCGAACTTCGCAAAATCCGGTCCGTCGAGGATCTGCGAATTTTCGAAAAAAATTAGAAAATCCGCGAGAGGACCCATAAAAACCTATTAAAATGAAATTCGGCAAAATTTCTCAAAATACGAGGATTTTCGAAAATACGGACACGAAAATGGGTTGCTCCATCCAAAAAATTGTGAAAAATCCACGAAATTTAGAATTTCGAGGATTTCTCGTATTTTCGAAAATACAAGAAATCCTGGAATTTCGAAAAATTTTCGAAAACGCGGTTCGGAAAAGTTCGGAAAAAACGAACAATCTGCGATATCTGCGTTCGCGAACAAGGTAAATCTGCTGCGGATCTGGGTTCGGATCCGCAAACTGGGCCATCACTACTAGTGAGTGTGATAAATTTGCCAGTTTGCTGTACCAGTACCAGCATTATGAACATCTTGTTTGCTACTAGTGAGTAGAGAGTGCGAATTCGCAAAATCTGGTCCGCTGAGGATCTGCGAATTTTCGAAAAAAAAAAATCAAAAATTCGAAAATCGCGAGCGGACCCATAAAAAAACCTATTAAAATGAAGTTCGGCAAAATCCGTTCCTCGAAAGTATGAGGATTCTTCAAAATTCGAGGATTTTTCGAAAATACGAGGATTCTTCAAAAAATACGGACCCGAAAATGTGGGTTTGCTCATCCAAAATGTGAAAAAATCCGTGAATTTGAATTTAGAGGATTTCTCGTATTTTCGAGAATAAGAAATCCTCGTATTTTGATAATTTCGAAAACGCGGTTCGGAAAAGTTCGGAAGGCGGAAACCTGGAAAATCTGCAATACTGCCGTTCACGAACGAGCGGTAAATCTGCCGCGGATTTGGGTTCGGATCCGAAAACTGGGCCATCACTACTAGTGATTGTGATAAATTTGCCAGTTTGCTGTACCAGTACCAGCATTATGAACATCTTCAGTTAAAAGTTCCAAAGTAAACCCTTACTGGGCTTTTATTCATGTGATCACAGTAATGTATACTAAAACCCCTTTGTGTATAATGTATGCCAGTGTGCAGATAATATGATATTGTATGGGCCCAGGAATGTGCACATGATTATCTTCTATGTTTATATAAATGTTTGACCAGATCAGTAGCATTCACCAAAACTTAATTGTATTTTAATTCAGCATAAGGAGTGCTTCCATTCTATGTGTGTGTATATAATATATTTCAATAGTTATATGTCAGGCCATATTTACCATCCCTGTGGTACCCAGCAACCCTTAGAGCACTAAGGAGTGGGGATCCGGAATTAACACCAAGGGTCCTGTGAATATCCCTGTGTGCATAATGCATTATTTACTTGTCCTTTTACCTGCATTCCCACTATGGCCTTTTATTTAAATTCCAATTCATCAAAAGTAAAATAAATAATAAATAAATCCTATTTTGAGTGTATTTCATGGTGGGGGGAGTTCTGTGGTGGAGTGGAGCTGGGGATCCTGAAATGTAGACGTTTCATTGTGTTTACATTTAATGATTATTAGCTCTGGGCAAGGAATCTGCAACTAAGGAATAATCTGCACCATCTGTTTTGGCAGCTATTGTTCTCTAAGGAATTTGCAGATAAAATACTTTTGGCTACGTTTACCTTTGGGATCATGTGACCGAGACGCCCCTTGATGGGAGGATTGAAAATCGTGTTAAAAAGAGCAAGGGGCGAGATGTCAATGACACTGAAGCAGATTGAATGCATTCTATAATCCCCAAGTAACAAATAGCTGTAACCGTCACCTTTGTAATCAGCAGGCATTGTGGAGAAATCGTATTTAGTTTCGCAGTTGTATAGCGCACCGTGCTTTATGTCCTCACCTACTACCCAAAGAAAATCAGACTGGGAGGAATGTCTGCCTCACTGTAGTAATCCTGTTACTTGTATCCATCAATCACTTAAAGGGCAACTGTGGTTTCCAATCAAGTTAGGGTTAAATAAAAGCCTGCAGTGTTTCCTTTAAATTGAGCCTTAGATCACATCGCTGGCTGTAGCCTGTGAGAAATTATATTCCTGCCAGGGGTGAAACTGCTTTAAAACAGCTGATAGCGGGATGTAAGTAAGATGCACAGGATCAGTAATCCACGGGTACCAGACCAACAGTAGTTAATAAACCTGATCGTATATACGTGCAATTAGCAGTTTAAAGCAGGGGATTGAGGTACTAGTCAGGAGATCTGCGGGCTGTCGCTTTTAGGAGACTACCGTATATACTCGAGTATAAGTCAGGTTTGTAGGCTTTAAAAATAGCCTAAAAATCAAACCTCGACTTATACTCGTGTCACTCCCCTCTTAATACAGTTATCCAGCTGAGTCACTATTCGCCACCTGTCTCACATCTGGCACTGAGTAGTGACGTCAGGCGGCAGAACAGTGGATGCGGAGACGGATTTCTGGATTGCCGAGTGATTGACGGCGGCAGCGATTACTGGATTGCTGAGAGAAAACAGGCAGGTCCTCTCCTCCACTGAACTGGGGGGGCTCGGGGTGTGGGGGGTGCAGTGCTTGCCACTGCAGATGTTTGGAAACTACAACTCCCAGCAACTAAAGCATGCTGGGGATGCATTTTCCACATCTGGAGTGCCAAGGAAATGGGGGTTACTATGTAAGGGTCTCCTTCAAAGATTTAAAGGGAACTAATGCCTCAAAACAATACAGGAGGATGGTTATATTGTTAAAAGATTGCCTTCTGATTCTGTATTGTTTTGTGGCTTTAGTTGCCCTTTAAATAGACAGCGAATTCCCATACAGTAAAAGCCAAATCCAGTGGGGATTACTGTATGGGACTACTGTATGGGAATTCTGCTGTCCATTTAAAGGGCAACTAAAGCCTCAAAACAACACAGAATCAGAAGGAAGTAGTGGTCATACACGACTCACTTTTCAAGTACCTTACCTAAACTTGGATCGACTTAAATTTGAGTAGTATGGGGTATATTCTATGTATTATTCCTGCCTTTAGCAGTTCAGGTTAACGTTCCACTGCATTCCCTCCATACCAGATCTTTTATCGACCCACAACTAGAGCAGAACATTAAGTGGACCTTATATTGGGGGAACGATTAGGGAAAAAACACACTGGGTGTAATTATCGTGGCTGTTTACTCCCTATTTGTTTACAGCAGTGTATTCTATAGAATGTTTTCCATAACATGTATTAGCAATCAGTTTGTTCCGTAATTATAAACATAATCATATCTCATTTATTTGTTCTGTTCTTGGCACAAAGGAGTAATATAGAAATATTAGAATTCTCCCCTAATCTGCAGCCCATTGAAAGCCCTCGGTACATCATTAGTGTGTTTTGGTAGCTTACACTGTTACGCGGCGATAAACTGTTGCTAAGGAGTTTTCATTTCAGTGTTTCCGGTTTAGAACTTTCATTTGCATTGCTCAGTTCTCTGAATTCCTTTGTTGTTCCTGGCTAGATGGATTCAGGCCTCATCAGGCCAAACCAAACATGCAAGTGGTAACACGTACATTGTACACTGGGATGTTTCATTGTAAAACAAATGGTACCTGCCTTGGATATCGTGTCATTTAGGAAAACAAAATGGTGCCTTGACCAGTTTAAACGCATGAGGATGAGGAACATCTGGAAAAATCTGGTAGTAATGGAGCCATTTGCATTCGCAAAAATATTCATTCACCAGCCAGGTTTAACTACTAATAAACTTTAAAGGGAAAGACTATACTCTGCATTTATGGCTGTACTTGTAAAAATATTCTGGGATATCTATTAAAGTGAATAAAAGGCACTTAAGTCAAGATTAATAAGCTGAACGCTGGGGCCCATTTGGTTTTTAGGTTTGAAAGACAAATGGCTTTGTCTATGTTGAATGACAATCTACCACCATTTAATTAAAGGGAATGTCCACCCCATTTTCAGAATTTTGTTTTTAAAGTGCAACTAGAGACCAAAAATAATACATACAAAAACAGAATTCTAGTGCACACACAATTCTAATTGCATATTGGCCACCCCCATTGAGCACGCTATCATTTCTACCTAAATAACATATATATGATACATAACGATACCGGTATACATTGTTTAGATCTTGATTTTATAAAAAAATATTATATAGTTGGCTACTTCAAAATAAACAGGCCCTTGCTTTGGAGCCATTGGAGATATTCCATAAAATCAGGTTAAATAATGACAATTACAGGGGACATTGATGGCAGGAAATGTAAAGACCATTGGATGGAATAAATAATGTAGAGAAGCCTGTGTTCGAAATGGAAACTTAGGGCAGTAACATTGGACCTCTGCAGGGATTCTGTTATATTTCTATAAATAATCTTCAGCATTTAGGGCCATATTTATCAAGGCGCAGTATCGCTTTTTAGCAATACCACGCCTTCAACGATCGTTATGATGATCACTAATTTACGATCGCTAACGTAAATCTAGATTAACGATTATCAGAGATTAATGATCGCCCTAGAAAACCGTTTTCGATTTCTACATTCATAGAATAACGTTGCTTAAATTTACGAGTACGGGAGACGCGGACATACATTTGCTGCGCAAACTTATTTATGGGGTAAGCTACCTCAACCAGTCACTAAACATGACCATTCAGCACTAGGACCAAATCTAAATGTATCTGCTACTGCTTAAATAAGATTACTGTGGCCCCCGATTTCAACTTCATGGGGTGCATATCATGTTTTAGTGACAACACAATCATTTCTATCAATAAAATTATAGCGGTAGGAGGGCCCACTGTTTAAAAGACCGGACCCGAATTCCGGAACCAAATCGGAAGTTCGGGTCGGTCTTTTAAACAAGATAGACTGCGCCATGTTTCATTCAGACATAAAAACATTTAAAAACAGCTGATCGTGGAGGGTGGTGGTGGCTCAGGGGCCCGGCTTCCAATTACGCCCCTGGAAACTCCTGTCTAATACACTTCAACAATCTACCTCCACCTACTCTGTAAGGGGGATAGTGTTCAGTTTCACACAAACAGCGGGATCGTTATCGGCTCTCAGTCTAGAACAACCAATTCCAAACTACCTCCATTGGTTATGGGATGGCCAACAACCATATAATGATTGAGGGACCAGGCACTGCTATAAATAACCCATTTCTAATGCAGTTACCCTACAGAGAGGGATAGGCATAGGTATCATCACAAAGACTCTGGGTCATCTAGTGTCAGACTGAAGACACTCATCTGAAATTGACACCAAGTGGGATACTTGAACCCTTGAAGCTATTTAGGACCGAAATGAAGAATTATAACAAGAGACACATGTCCCCATAGAGACAGGATACAGATGACAGTCGTCAATGTGATGTTGACATATTAGCTTTCTATAGTGTTAAGTGCCACTGTCCTGCTGAAATATGGTTGGCCACTTAAAAGAGGAACAGGCCCATGGTCCTTAAGTGGGTCCTTGTTTTAAGGGCAAGGTTGACTGCATAGTTGACTGAAGCTGTAGTGAGCTTGTGTCAGGTATTTTGGTAAAGTAAACAAGAACTTATTTACCGTAAGAGACCATCTTCCTGAAAGCCACAAGCATTATGGGATAGCTTGACTGTTATCCTAGTATACGAATATAAATGAATAAGGGTGACATTAAAGGACAATTATACTCACCTTTTCCGATCCACTGCAGCATAGTACCCGGGTGAGGACCTAAATCGCTAAGTCCTCACCCTGGTTCTTCTCTAACTCCTGCACTACTTAACGCAAATCTGCTTCGGCGATCCAGACTGTTCACCTCTCTCCTACTGTCAGTGACAGTCGTGAGGCAGCCAATTGGAAGACACGCCTCCTGCAGAGGTACTTCCTATTGGCTGCTCGCGATCTGTCATTGAAGAAGGAAGAGCGGAGGAACGAAGCGATCGGCGAAGCAGATTGGGGTAAGTAGTGCAGGAGTTAGAGAAAGAACCCAGGGTGAGGACTTAGCGATTTTAGGTCCTCACCCTGGTACTATGAGCTATGGAGGAAGAGGAGCGAGGGTGAGGTGAGTATACTGTCCTTTAATAAGGATTCTCCAATAATAATTAAATATTTATAAATACAAACAAACCATGGGAATCGCTAGGGAAATCGATGGGTGTCCCTGCAAAACTATGATGGGGCCTAAACCTGTGACATGTACAGTGGTTTTCTAGGGGGAGGTTTATCTTGTCCTAGGGACAGTAAGAAGAATGGGGGGCGGGTCTGCTCCCCTGGTGTTCACCCCCTGAACCCAAAGATACAGCAGGAAACATACTGTAGTCTTAACCCCTGGTATGTTTTGGTGGGACAGCAATGAGCTAAGGAACCTCGAATCTGAAAAGGACAAGGAATAGCCAGTGATTGCAGGAACTTTAATGCAATCTAATTGGTGATCCAATGCCTGCCATACATGGTAAATATCAATTCTTTTACTTTCAGTTTGATATATTGTTGTTAACCCCAATTTTAATCAATCCCATTCACAATTGCAACATTGGAGAAAGAAATGCTGAAGATAAGTGTGGCGGTGATGTCTGGAAATGGGCCCGGTAACTCAATGGACTCAGTGGTCCATCAGGTCCCTGGACCAAGACAGATTGATATTTTCTGACTAAAATGTTTTTTTTAAGCTTAATATTTAGGTTTGAGGATTTTTTTCCCCAGCATCTTTTAGAATCCATTCCTGTGTGCGGCTAACTTAAGTCAAGATTAACCTACCTTCCAACATTCCTCTTTATACAGTATATGTACACAATTAGCAAATTGCTCTGTGCTGTGCTACGATCAGGTTCACTTCATTATCCTCCACCGCAGCTCTGTACCATGTTCTTTCTGTAAGTACCTACCCTCCAACATTCCCCTTTAAATAAGTACACTATTGAGAAATACATTGCACAGAGCTATGCTAAAATCAGGTTCACTTCATTATCCTCCCCCTGCAGCTCTGTACCATGGTGTTTCTATAAGTACCCACCCTCAACATTCCCCTTTAAATAGGTCACTACTGAGAAAACATTGCAAAGAGCTGTGTAAAATCAGGTTCACTCATTATCCTCCCCCTGCAGTTTCGTTACCATGTTGTTTCTAAAGTCACTATACTCCCCACATTCCCCTTTAATAGGATATATAGCTGACACTTGCCAGCGTCTTGCGACTTACCATATTTCTGCAGCTCTGTACCATGGTGTTTCTATAAGTACCTACCCTCCAACCTTCCCCTTTAAATAAGTACACTATTGAGAAATACATTGCACAGAGCTATGCAATCAGGTTCACTTCATTATCCTCCCCCTGCAGCTCTGTACCATGGTGTTTCTATAAGTACCCACCCTCCAACATTCCCCTTTAAATAAGTACACTATTGAGAAATACATTGCACAGAGCTATGCTAAAATCAGGTTCACTTCATTATCCTCCCCCTGCAGCTCTGTACCATGGTGTTTCTATAATGTCCCACCCTCCAACATTCCTCTTTACTTATCATCTATACACATAGCTAACATCTGAGAATACATGTCAACAGAGCTCGTGCTAAAATCAGGTTCACTTATTATCCTCCCCCGCAGTTCTGTACCATGTTGTTATAAGTACCTACCCTCCAACATCCCTTTAAATAGGTATACTATTGAGAAATACATTGCACAGAGCTGTGCTAAGATCAGGCTCACTTCATTTCCTTTCCCTGCAGCTCTGTACCATGGTGTTTCTATAGTACCTACCCTCCAACATTCCCCTTTAAATAGGTACACTATTGAGAAATACATTGACAGAGCTATGCTAAAATCAGGTTCACTTCATTATTCCCCCTGCAGTTCTGTACCATGGTGTTTCTATAAGTACCTACCTCCAACATTCCCCTTTAAATAGGTACACTATTGAGAAATACATTGCACAGAGCTGTGCTAAGATCAGGTTCACTTCTTATCCTCCCCCTGCAGCTCTGTACATGGTGTTTCTATAAGTACCTACCCTCCACTCCCCTTTAATAGGTACACTATTGAGAAATACATTGCACAGAGCTATGCTAAAATCAGGTTCACTTCATATCCTCCCCCTGCGTTCTGTACCATGGTGTTTCTATAAGACCTACCTCCAACATCCCCTTAAATAGGTACACTATTGAAATACATTGCATAGAACTGCTAAGATCAGGTTCACTTCATTATCCCCCATGCAGCTCTGGACCATGGGTGTCTAAAAACCTTGCGCCTAAAATTTCTACCGATATTTTGTCCCGATCAACCAAAATTACAGTCATGCCAGTCAATCAGGCGAAATATCGACCATGTATGCACAGCCCTACTTAGATTGTAAGCTCTTTGTTAAAGGTACCTCTCTCCTCAACGTTTAAAGATTCATACACACGTGTTTGCGGAGGCCGTGTCAGTTGGGGCTCGATGATGATCTGCCTGGCGAATCGGACAATGAGACTTAAACAAAAGTTCGCATCACCTGACTAATCGCCCAACAGTTAATGATTAGAGATGGACGACTTTCGAATGTTTGGTCCGTTTCGAACTTATGAAATATGGAAAGTTCGAAAATGGACCCATTAAAGTCAATGGGAGTCAAATAGTTCGAAAAGTCAAATGAAATACAATTAAAATATCAATGGTAACTTAATGTAAATGGCTGTGGGACCTGGGATATGGTTGGGGGAACATGTCGAATATCCAGGACTTTCGAAAACGATTTTACTCTTAGCGCGCTACTTTCGAGCTCTCGTGTTCGAACATCCAATAATTATCCCATGAACGACTCGCGGATTCGATAATTCAATATTTACTCGCGTATTGGTATAATAGACATTTTACTCGCGGATTCGATATTCGATATTAACTCGCGTATAGTATAATAGACCATTTACTCGCGGATTCACTATGTACTCGAGATACGCGAGTAAATATTGAATCCGCAGTACAATGCTATATACCAATACACGCAGGTAATATTGATCCGCAAGTAAAATGTCTATTGACAATACGCGAGTAAAATATTAATCCGCGAGTAAAATGTCCTATTATACCTATACGCGCGTTAATATCGAATATCGAATCCGCGAGTACAATGTCAAAAAAAAAAAAAAAAAAAAAAAAAAAAAAAAAAAAAACAAAAAAAAAAAAAAAAAAAAAAAAAAAAAAAAAAAAAACAAAAAAAAAAAAAAAAAAAAAAAAAAAAAAAAAAAAAAAAAAAAAAAAAAAAAAAACAAAAAAAAAACAAAAAAAAAAAAAAAAAAAAAAAAAAAAAAAAAAAAAAAAAAAAAAAAAAAAAAAAAAAAAAAAAAAAAAAAAAAAAAAAAAAAAAAAAAAAAAAAAAACTATTAACCAATACGCGAGTAAATATTGATTATCGAATCCGCGAGTCGTTCATGGGATAATTATTGGATGTTCGCACCGAGAGCTCGAAAGTGCGCGCATAAGAGTAAAATCGATTTTCGAAAGTCCTGGATATTCGAACAGTTCCCCCCCCATATCCCAGTCCCACAGCCATTTACATTAAGTTACCATTGATATTTAATTGTATTTCATTTGAACTTTTCGAACTATTGACTCCCATTGACTTTAATGGGTCCATTTTCGAACTTTCCATATAGTTCATAAGTTCGAAAACGGACCAAACATTCGAAAGTTCGTCCATCTCTAATCATTAACTGTATGGGCGATTAGTCAGGTGATGCGAACTTTTGTTTAAGTCTCATTGTCCGATTCGCCAGGCAGATCATCATCGAGCCCCAACTGACACGGCCTCCGCAAACCGTGTGTATGAATCTTTAAACGTTGAGGAGAGAGGTACCTTTAACAAAGAGCTTACAATCTAAGTAGGGCTGTGCATACATGGTCGATATTTCAGCCTGATTGACTGGCATGACTGTATTTTTGTTGATCGGACAAAATATCGGTAGAAATTTTAGGCGCAAGGTTTTTAGAACCAGCATGGTCAGAGCTGCATGGGGAGGATAATGAAGTGAACCTGATCTTAGCACAGTTCTATGCAATGTATTTCTCAATAGTGTACCTATTTAAGGGGATGTTGGAGGGTAGGTACTTATAGAAACACCATGGTACAGAACTGCAGGGGGAGGATAATGAAGTGAACCTGATTTTAGCATAGCTCTGTGCAATGTATTTCTCAATAGTGTACCATTTAAAGGGGAAGTTGGAGGGTAGGTACTTATAGAAACACCATGTTACAGAGCTGCAGGGGAGGATAGGAAGTGAACCTGATCTTAGCACAGCTCTGTGCAATGTATTCTCAATAGTGTACCTATTAAAGGGGAATGTTGGAGGGTAGGTACTTATAGAAACACCATGGTACAGAACTGCAGGGGGAGGTAATGAAGTGAACCTGATTTTAGCATAGCTCTGTGCAATGTATTTCTCAATAGTGTACCTATTTAAAGGGGATGTTGGAGGGTAGGTACTTATAGAAACACCATGGTACAGAGCTGCAGGGAAAGGATAATGAAGTGAGCCTGATCTTAGCACAGCTCTGTGCAATGTATTTCTCAATAGTATACCTATTTAAGGGGAATTGGAGGGTGGTACTTATAGAAACAACATGGTACAGAACTGCAGGGGGAGGATAATGAAGTGAACCTGATTTTAGCACAGCTCTTTGCAATGTATTTCTCAGTAGTGTACCTATTTAAAGGGGAATGTTGGAGGGTGGTACTTATAGAAACACCATGGTACAGAGCTGCAGGGGAGGATAATGAAGTGAACCTGATTTAGCATAGCTCTGTGCAATGTATTTCTCAATATGTACTTATTTAAAGGGGAATGTTGGAGGTGGGTACTTATAGAAACACCATGGTACAGAGCTGCAGGGGGAGGATAATGAAGTGAACCTGTTTTTACATAGCTCTGTGCAATGTATTTCTCAATAGTGTACTTATTTAAAGGGGAATGTGGGGGGTAGGTACTTATAGAAACACCATGGTACAGAGCTGCAGGGAAAGGATAATGAGTGAGCCTGATCTTAGCACAGCTCTGTGCAATGTATTTCTCAATAGTATACCTATTTAAAGGGGAATGTTGGAGGGTAGGTACTTATAGAAACAACATGGTACAGAACTGCAGGGGGAGGATAATGAAGTGAACCTGATTTTAGCACAGCTCTTTGCAATGTATTTCTCAGTAGTGTACCTATTTAAAGGGGAATGTTGGAGGGTGGGTACTTATAGAAACACATGGTACAGAGCTGCAGGGAGGATAATGAAGTGAACCTGATTTTAGCATAGCTCTGTGCAATGTATTTCTCAATAGTGTACTTATTTAAAGGGAAGGTTGGAGGGTAGGTACTTACAGAAAGAACATGGTACAGAGCTGCAGTGGAGGATAATGAAGTGAACCTGATCGTAGCACAGCACAGAGCATTTGCTAATTGTGTACATATACTGTATAAAGAGAATGTTGGAAGGTAGGTTAATCTTGACTTAAGTTAGCCGCACACAGGAATGGATTCTAAAAGTGCTGGGGAAAAAAATCCTCAAATACCTAAATATGTAGCTTAAAAAAACATTTTAGTCAGAAAATATCAATCTGTCTTTGTCCAGGGACCTGATGGACCACTGAGTCCATTGAGTTACCGGGCCCATTTCCAGACATCACCGCACACTATCAATCTTCAGCAGATTTCTTCTCAAAATGTTGCAATTGTGAATGGAATGATTGAAAATTGGGTTAACCCATATATCAAACTGAAATGTAAATAGAATTGATATTTACCATGTTGGCAGGCATTGGATCACCAATTAGATGCATTAAGTTCCTGCATCACTGGCTATTCCTTGTCCTTTTCAGATTCGAGGTTCCTTAGCTCATTGCTGTCCCCACCAAAACATACCAGGAGGTTAGACTACAGTATGTTTTCCGCTGTATCTTTGGGTTCAGGGGGGTGAACACCAGGGGAGCAGACCCAGGCCCCCCATTCTCTTACTGTCCCTATGACAGAGATAAACCTCCCCCTAGAAAACCACTGTACATGTCACAGGTATTAGGCCCCATCATAGTTTTGCAGGGACCCCATCGATTTTCCCTAGCGATTCCCATGGTTTGTTTGTATTTATAAAGATTTAATTATTATTGGAGAATCCTTATTAAAGGACAAGTAACTCACCTCACCCTCGCTCCTCTTCCTCCATACTCTGATAGTACCAGGTGAGGACCTAAACGCGTAGTCCTCACCCTGGGTTCTTCTCTAACTCCTGCACTACTCTTACCCCAAATCTGCTTCGCCGATCGCTTCGTTCCTCCGCTCTTCCTTCTTCAATGACAGATCGCGAGGCAGCCTAGGAAGATACGCTCTGCAAGGAGCGTGTCTTCCAATTGGCTGCCTCACGACTGTCACTGACAGTAGGAGGAGTGGAACATTCTGGATCGCCGGCAGATTGCGGTAAGTAGTGCAGAGTTAGAAAAACCCGGTTGAGGACTAGCGATTTAGGTCCCACCCTGGGTACTATGCTGCAGTGGATCGGGGAAAAGGTGAGTATAATTGTCCTTTAATGTCACCCTTAATTCATTTTATTATTCGTATACTAGGATAACAGTCAAGCTATCCCATAATGCTTGTGGCTTTCAGGAAGATGGTCTCTTACGGTAAATAAGTTCTTGTTTACTTTACCAAAATACCTGACACAAGCTCCCTACAGCTTCAGTCAACTATGCAGTCAACCTTGCCCTTTAAACAAGGACCCACTTAAGGACCATGGGCCTGTTCCTTTTAAGTGGCCAACCATATTTCAGCAGGACAGTGGCACTTAACACTATAGAAAGCTAATAATGTCAACATCACATTGACAGACTGTCATCTGTAATCCTTCTCTATGGGGACATGTTGTCTCTTGTTATAATTCTTCATTTCGGTCCTAATAGCTTCAAGGGTTCAAGTATCCCACTTGGTGTCAATTTCAGATGAGTGTCTTCAGTCTGACACTAGATGACCCAGAGTCTTTTTGATGATACCTATGCCTATCCCTCTCTGTAGGGTAACTGCATTAGAAATGGGTTTATTTATAGCAGTGCCTGGTCCCTCAATCATTATATGGTTGTTGGCCAATCCCATAACCAATGGAGGTAGTTTGGAATTGGTTGTTCTAGACTGAGAGCCGATACGATCCCGCTGTGTGTGTGAAACTGAACAACTATCCCCCTTACAGAGTAGGTGGAGGTAGATTGTTGAAGTGTATTAGACAGGAGTTTCCAGGGGCGTAATTGGAAGCCGGGCCCCTGAGCCACCACCACCCTCCACGACAGCTGTTTTTAAATGTTTTTAAATGTCTGAATGAAACATGCGCGATCATCTGTTTAAAAGACCGAACCCGAACTTCCGATTTGGTTCCGGAGTTCGGGTCCGTCTTTTAAACAGTGGGCCCTCCTACCGCTATAATTTTATTGATAGAAATGTTGGTGTTGTCACTAAAACATGATATTGCACCCCATGAAGTTGAAATCGGGGGCCACAGAATAACAATTATTAATAAGCAGTATGCAGATACATTTAGATTTGGTCCTAGTGCTGAATGGTCTGTTAGTCAGTGCAATGGGTGACTGGTTGTAGTACTAGTACCTTACTGAGGCCCATAAATAAGTTTGCGCAGCATGTATGTCCGCGTCTCCGCATCGTACATTTAAAGCAAACGTTATTCTATGAATGTAGAAATCGAAACGGTTTTCTATGGGCGATCTAATCTCTGATAATCGTTAATCTAGATTTACGTTAGCGATCGTAAATTAGTGATCATCATAACGAGTTGAGGCGTGGTATTGCTAAAAAGCGATACTGCGCCTTGATAAATATGGCCCTAAATGCTGAAGATTATTATGAAATATAACAGAATCCCTGCAGAGGTCCAATGTTACTGCCTAAGTTCCATTTCGAACACAGGCTTCTCTACATTATTTATTCCATCCAATGGTCTTTACATTTCCGCCTATCAATGTCCCCTAATTGTCATTATTTAACCTGATTTTATGGAATATCTCCAATGGCTCCAAAGCAAGGGCCTGTTTATTTTTGAAGTAGCCAACTATATAATATTTTTTATAAAATCAAGATCTAAACAATGTATACCGGTATCGTTATGTATGCATATATATTTATTAGGTAGAAATGATAAGCGTGCTCAATGGGGGTGGCCAATATGCAATTAGAATTGTGTGTGCACTAGAATTCTGTTATTTGTATGTATTATATTTTTGGTCTCTAGTTGCACTTTAAAACAAAATTCTGAAAATGGGTTGGACATTCCCTTTAATTAAATGGTGGTAGATTGTTCATTCAACATAGACAAAGCCATTTGCTATTTCAAACCTAAAAACCAATGGGCCCCAGCGTTCAGCTATAACTTGACTTAAGTGCCTTTTATTCACTTTATAGATAACCAGAATATTTTTACAAGTACAGCCATAAATGCAGAGTATAGTCTTTCCCTTTAAAGTTTATTAGTAGTTAAACCTGGCTGGTGAATGAATATTTTTCGAATGCAAATGGCTCCATTACTACCAGATTTTTCCAGATGTTTCCTCAGTCCTCATGCAGTTAAACGGTCAAGGCAGCCATTTTGTTTTCCTAAATGAACATTCCAAGGGGTTACAATTTTGTTTTACAGTGAAATTCCCATCAACTGCAGTTCTGTGGTTTGGCCTGATGTAGGCCTGAATCCATCTAGCCAGGAACAACAAAGGAATTCAGAGAACTGAGCAATGCAAATGAAAGTTCTAAACCGGAAACACTGAAATGAAAACTCCTTAGCAACAGTTAATCGCCGCGTACAGTGTTAAGCTACCAAACACACACTAATGATGTACCGAGGGCTTTCAATGGCTGCAGATTAGGGGAGAATTCTAATATTTCTATATTATCTCCTGTTGTGCCAAGAACAGAACAAATAAATGAGATATGATTATGTTTATAATTACGGAACAAACTGATTGCTAAATACATGTTTATGGAAAAACATTCTATAGAATACACTGCTGTAAACAAATAGTGAGTAAACAGCCCGATAATACACCCAGTGTGTTTTTTCCCTAATCGTTCCCCCAATATAAGGTCCACTTAATGTTCTGCTCTAGTTGTGGGTCGATAAAAGATCTGGTATGGAGGGAATGCAGTGGAACGTTAACCTGAACTGCTAAAGGCAGGAATAATACATAGAATATACCCCATATACCAAATATAAGTCGATCCAAGTATAGGTAGAGGTACCTATTTTCCTGAAAAATGAGTCAACCTGATTGTATAATAGATATTATGACCACTACTTCCTTCTGATTCTGTGTTGTTTTGAGGCTTTAGTTCCCTTTAAATGGACAGCAGAATTCCCATACAGTAGTCCCATACAGTAATACCCTACTGGATTTGGCTTTTACGTATGGGAATTCTGCTGTCTATTTAAAGGGCAACTAAAGCCACAAAACAATACAGAATCAGAAGGCAATCTTTTTAACAATAGATACCATCCTCCTGTATTGTTTTGAGGCATTAGTTGCCCTTTAAATCTTTAAATGGAGAGAACCCTACATAGTAACCCCCATTTCCTTGGCACTCCGATGTTTGGAAAATGCATCTCCCAGCATGCTTTAGTTTGCTGGGAGTTGTAGTTTCCAAACATCTGCAGTGGCAAGCATGCACCCCCCACACCCCGAGCCCCCCCAGTTCAGTGGAGGAGAGGACCTGCCTGTGTTTTTCAGCAATCCAGTAATCCGCTGCCGCCTCAATCACCTCGGCAATCCAGAAATCCGTCTCCGCATCCACTGTTCTGCCGCCTGACGTCACTACTCAGTGCAGGATGTGAGACAGGTGGCGAATAGTGACGTCAGCTGGATAACTGTATTAAGAGGGGTGACACGAGTATAAGTCGAGGTTTGATTTTTAGGCTATTTTAAAGCCTACAAACCTTGACTTATACTCGAGTATATACGGTATCTCCTAAAAGCGCAGCCCGCAGATCTCCTGACTAGTACCTCAATCCCCTGCTTTTAAACTGCTAATTGCACGTACTATCGATCAGGTTTATTAACTACTGTTGGTCTGGTACCCGTGGATTGCTGATCCTGTGCATCTTACTTACATCCGCGCTATCAGCTGTTTTAAAAGCAGTTTTCACCCCTGGCAGAAATTAATTTCTCACAGGCTACAGCCAGCGATGTGATCTAAGGCTCAATTTAAAGGAAACACTGCAGGCTTTTATTTAACCCTAACTTGATTGGAACCACAGTTCCCTTTAAGTGATTGATGGATACAAGTAACAGGATTACTACAGTGAGGCAGACATTCCTCCCAGTCTGATTTTCTATGGGTAGTAGGTGAGGACATAAAGCACGGTGCGCTAATACAACTGCGAAACTAAATACGATTTCTCCACAATGCCTGCTGATTACAAGGTGACGGTTACAGCTATTTGTTACTTGGGGATATAGAATGCATTCAATCTGCATTCAGTGTCATTGACATCTCCGCCCGTGCTCTTTTAACACTATTTCAATCCTCCCATCAAGGGGCGTCTCGGTCACATGATCCCAAAGGTAAACGTAGCCAAAAGTTGATTTTATCTGCAAATTCCTTAGAGAACAATAGCTGCCAAAACAGAATGGTGCAGAATATATTAAGTGCAGAATTCTCCTTGCTGCCAGAGCTATAAATCCAACTGTAATAACTCATTTAATGAAAACACAGTCTACATTTCAGGATCCCCGCTCCACTCGCACCACGACCTCCCCCCACCATGAAATACACTCAAAATAGGATTTATTTAGTTATTTATTTTACTTTTGATGAATTGGAATTTAAATAAAAGGCCATAGTGGGAATGAGGTAAAAGGACAAGTAAATAATGCATTATGCACACAGGGATTTTACAGGACCCTTGGTGTTAATTCCGGATGCCCACTCCTTTAGCTCTAAGGGGTGCTGGTACCACAGGGATGTAAAAATTGCCTGACATATAACTATTGAAATATAATTATACACACACAATAGAATGGAAGCACTCCTTATGCTGAATTACAATTACAATTAAGTTTTGTGGAATTGCTACTGATCTGGTCAAACATTTATATAAACATAGAAAGATAATCAATGCACATTCCTGGGCCCCTACAATATCATATTATCTGCACACTGGCATACATTATACACAAAGGGGTTTTAGTAACATTACTGTGATCACATGAATGAAAACCCCAGTAAGGTTTACTTTGGAACTTTTTAACTGAAGATGTTCATAATGCTGGTACTGGTACAGCAAACTGGCAAATTTATCACAATCATAGTAGTTGATGGCCCAGTTTGCGGATCCGAACCCAAATCCGCGGCAGATTTACCTCGTTCGTGAACGCAGATATGGCAGATTTTCCAGGTGTTCCGCCTTCCGAACTTTTCCGAACCGCGTTTTCGAAATTACAAAATTACGAGGATTTCTCGTATTCTCGAATACGAGAAATCCTGTAATTCAAAATTCACGGATTTTTCACATTTTTGGATGGAGCACCCACATTTTCGGTCCGTATTTTTGAGAATCCTCGTATTTTCGAAAAATCCTCGATTTTGAAGAATCCTCATACTTTCGAGGAACGGATTTTGCCGAACTTTCATTTTAATAGGTTTTTATGGGTCCGCTCGCGGATTTTCGAATTTTTGAATTTTTTCGAAAATTCGCAGATCCTCAAGCGGACCAGATGGCGAAGTTGCGGACATCTCTACTCACTAGTAGCAAACTGAAGATGTTCATAATGCTGGTACTGGTACAGCAAACTGGCAAATTTATCACACTCACTAGTAGTGATGGCCCAGTTTGCGGATCCGAACCCAGATCCGCAGCAGATTTACCTTGTTCGCGAACGCAGATATCGCAGATTGTTCGGTTTTTTCCGACTTTTCCGAACCGCGTTTTCGAATTTTCGAAATTCCGAGGATTTCTTGTATTTTCGAAATACAGAAATCCTCGGAAATTCTAAATTTCGTATTTTCACATTTTGGATGAGCAACCCCCATTTTCGTGTCCGTATTTTCGAAAATCCTCGTATTTTGAAGAATTTTGCCGAACTTTCATTTAATAGGTTTTTATGGGTCCTCTCGCGGATTTTCTAATTTTTTCGAAAATTCGCAGATCCTCGAGCGGACGGATTTTGCGAAGTTCGGACTACTCACTAGTAGCAAACTGAAGATGTTTTATAATGCTGCTACTGGTACAGCAAACTGGCAAATTTATCACACTAACTGGTAGCAACTGGGAATTTGCATGATAGTAGTAGAGCAAACTGGAAATTAAACCGGTGGTTGCAAACTGTCACAGCGTAGTATTAATTTTGTCCCTTTTGCTTCTCTGTTATTGTGGTCCACCTGTGTGCCTAATGTCACAGGCACGTTTAACTCTTAGGTCTAATTGACAAAGCTATTCGTGCCATATATTGTACGGCTTGTTTATTGCTTTTTGCGATACTGTGCCTTTAACAATCACGATTGGGATTGTATAATTAGGATGGCGGACGTACTTTTATGAAAACCTGCGGTTTTTTGGAACTTACAATTGGAACCACAATATCGCAGGTTATTAAACACGCGCCTGTGTGTCGCTGAGTGCTGGAGTTGTTAGTGTAATATTGTGTATATGCACATTATATAACACTTTATATATATATATATATTATAGAACAAATGGATACCACATATTATTACAACATGGTGTGGCTGTATTTCAGCATTGATTGAGCCCATATTGCAAGGTCGTCTGCACACGCATTGTCCATTTGTGTCATGGCTGACTGTTGTAATGCAAACAGCTAAAAGTGTTGCCGTGTGTTTAAATCCCCTTCTGGGGCGGGAGGGGGGCGACCTCACGGATCGCCTCAGCTCTGGTTGTTTGGAAAGCTACTTCATGTGTTTTATATTTTCCTGGAGCTATTTCTCAGAGAGAACAAAACACAGGCCAAGCTGTCAGAAATTCACCGACCCAATGGTGAAAATCCCCGTGGAATTTCGAACTTCCTCCAGCTTTTATTGAACCGCAGGGTACCAGGCCGTTATCGACTGCTTTTCAATCGTATTAAATTTGAGTCCCCCCCCCCCCTCATTTAGATCCTCAACCTTTTCATTTCAGACCACGGCAATAGTGGTTTATTCCTGGAAAAATATTTATATGAGGAAGGAATAAAAAACATGTTGATTATTATTCAGTTATATTCAATATCACCGTTATCATGCGGATAATATACATGATAAGGCATCTTGCTGGTTTAGTTCCTCCAATCTGAACTGACCTTGCTGTTTATAAAGGTCTGAAATGTGCATCCCCACATGGTACTTCCGAACGCTGCTACTGGGCTAATGTGTCCGCCAGGCCTATCTCTGGAGAGCACGGGACTAATGTCTATGGTAAAAGGCCACTCCTAGGCGTGTGCAATTTGAAAAACATTCCTACTGTTCCGACCACCTACAGGCTGCCTGCCCACTGCATTTCTATCCTCATTAATTGGTGCAGCCGTGAGGTTTATAATCCCTCTAGGAGCTGGCAAACCGCGTAGGGCTCTCTGTATTCTGCTAGATACTGCTACATTTGCTTAGCATAGGAATATCGTTATAATACGTTCCTCTTAATGTCTATTCCCTTCTGTTCACAAACCAGATGTTGTAAATTGCTTTTTTTTATTTGCCACGGGGAGGATTTTCATATTGTGTCTCATTTACGCTATAAACTTTCCTGCTTCCGGTGGCTTTCTACTTTGGAAAGCGATAAGCGATGGCGGCGTGGCCCATATACCGTAATGTGCAGTTCCGCGCGTTGGTTTGATGTCCTACCATTCCTGCGTTGGGACGGGGAGAAGATATTACCCAATAAAAGGGAATTGCAGATGTTCCATTTGTAACATCACCAACATCTCGTTTTCTGGGGGAAATTTTATTATTTATTTGCCGTTTTCATATTTAGAATTGGATTAAAGGAAACTAATTGTAGACCATTGCCTAGTAGATGCGGATACTGAAAGAGATTTTACGCCCCTATCAGGTCAGCCGGGAGACAAAAAGGCCGTCACTTTTACGAGAATGTTTACACTAGTTAAAGCTAATGTAATGTAATAAAGGGGTTTTACTGTGCCTTTATAGCCTTTAAGTAGCTCCAATGTAAGAGCCACTAAAAAGTCTCTTCCTATAGAACAGCCAATCATTGGGAGATACATTTTCCAGTGATCATTACAGACAATCAGGGATTTCCAGGATTTCCATAGTTCCCAGTAGCTCATGCACCATGATGATGATCTGATTACAAAAGTTGCCAAGAAATAATATATGGAAGGTCGCACACCAAGCTATATATAGTGAACTCTTTTATTGACCTGAGGGTTCCACCCCCTTCATCAGGTGATCACCTCATCATCCCACCGCAGAGGTCACTATATAACTTTGCGACCTTCCATATATTATTTCTTGGACACCATTTACCCCATGGGGTAGGGGTTGGAAGGGTCTGCATCCCGGCTGTTGTGTGTGCATGGAATTCTTCTTACTAAGATTTACAAGTTGCCCAGTATATTTAAAGATATATACACTAAGAAGTTTGCCCATTACTGAATTCGTTTTTTTGTTTATCTATCTATTTCTTTGATATCCAATCTGAACCATCTTGCATTTCAGCTGTCAATCAAGTGCCTTAGTATCATAATCTTTTCTGTTATGTATAGTTTTGCTGTAGCTGGAATAGTGTGTCCACATATGCTGGGTGGAGCCTCAGTGGCGAAGGTGGTTCACATTGGTATCTGTCAGCACACATGCTGTGGGAACTGCTGTTAGTACTGCTGGACATGGATCGGTGGATGTAGAGTTAAGTACTGGCTGAGACCTGGAGTGGTGGATGATTAGGTTAGTACTGCTGGAGATATTGGTATAATAGACATTTTACTTGCGGATTCAATATTTACTCGCGGATTGGTATATTAGACATTTTACTCGCGGATTCGATATTTACTCGCGTATAGGTATAATAGACATTTTACTTGCCGATTCAATATTTACTCTCGTATTGGTATAATAGACATTTTACTTGCCGATTCAATATTTACTCTCGTATTGGTATAATAGAGATTTTACTTGCGGATTCGATATTTACTCGCGTATAGGTATAATAGACATTTTACTTGCCGATTCAATATTTACTCGCGTATAGGTATAATAGACATTTTACTTGCCGATTCAATATTTACTCTCGTATTGGTATAATAGACATTTTACTCGCGGATTCGATATTCGATATTTACTCGCGCATTGGTATAATAGACATTTTACTGGCGGATTCAATATTTACTCGCGTATAGGTATAATAGACATTTTACTCGCATATTCGCACACCCTGAACGTTCGAACATTCGATAATTATCGAAAGTCCGGAAAATATCGAAAATCCGGGTCCCAGATAGTCCGTTCAAACTCGAATAGTTCGGCTCGAGCTCGGATTCGAGTTTGAGTTCTAGTCCATCTCTAGTAATGATTGTTGGGCGAAATGGAAGTGCATACCCAGTGTGAATCGCAGGTTGCCCCCCCCCCCCATGATCGCATGTGTGTATGAGCCTTGAGACAAAGTGCTTTTATCCGTTTATCTTATCAATACCCTAATTATAATTGAATGAAATAAAGTTAGTGAGGATAGTGCACACATCTAGCACATGTGCTGTTGTCTTCTTATGTGGGTCTGCTACTGGGACTTCCTGCCACGTCTTCAACACATAGCAAATTGCAAATCAGGGACCGCACACTCAAATGTTTGCAAAAGGGTAAAAGGGTCCTTACCCCATTTATTCTGGAATACCGCGTGATAACGTTTCAGGGGAATCAGAGCCACCCTTCATCAGGCTGACCTGGTATTTCTGAATAAACGGGTTAAGGACCCATTTGTGTATGCGGATCCTAATTTGCAATTTACGAATAAAAAGATAAAAAGTGTAAATACATGAAATGGCTTTACTCCGATTTATAAAGTGTCATGAAGGGTTAAATAAAGAAAAGATCATCCACACATCCCCATTCAGTGACATTGGAGGGTCAGATTTTATGCACCTTAACACTGTTTGCTGAACCCGATGATGAAAACACGACTGGCACAATAATTTACTCAGTCAGGCCGCTTGCAATGGAGTTCAGTAGAAAAGTTTCAAATTGTTAAAAACTCCAAGGAGGTCAGTAGATAGAGATACTTACTGGGCGAAGTACCGAGATCCAGTATTGCTCTCTATCGCCTCCTGTAGGCAAGGCACTAGCCCATAACGGCTTTCTGTGCATAGTGAGTGGGATTTTCCCATTCTGAAACTTATCTGCTGGCTTTCCAGTTTCTGTCTTAAAGAACCATTGTCGGCTCGGTACATAGCTTGCACATTCCGCCGCCACCGCCGTTAGTTATGTCTTAAAGTCTCGTTAACCCTTGGTACATGGGTTAACGGGACTTTTAGGCTGAAAAAGGTGTTTGCGGCTTTCGGTACATAGCCCTATTGATTCTTCCAAATTCCTGTAATACAAACTAACCTTAAAGGGCATGCCCCCCTAAGAAAAATGAAACCAAAATGTAAATCATCCCCACAAACCCCATTTTGGTTTTACATTTTCAAGACATTCCTAGGCTGAGTTATTCTACTTAGAAAACCCTGATCCCAGGCTGCAGCTCCTCTCTTCTTCCTGGTAACAGTCATGGGCGTTACGGTGATGTCACGGCCAAAGGCTGACAGCCTATACAAATAGTGGCTCCTCTGCTACTTGCGTAACCTGCTCGGAACAGCAGCAGAGAAGGCAACACGACAGCGAGGGATTGGGATTACATTAGTTGTAGAGATGGTCGAACTATTTAAAGTTCGGTCCGTTTTCGAACTTTCGAACTATTGTCAAAGTTCGAAAGTTCGAAAACGGACCCATTAAAGTCTATGGGAGGCAAATAGTTCGAAAAGTTCGAGTCAAATACAACTAAAATATTAATGGTAACTTAATGTAAATGGCTGTGGGACCTGGGAAATGGTCTGGGGAGCATGTTCCAATATCCAGGACTTTTGTAAAATCGATTTTACTCTCACGCGAGCTACTTTCGAGCTTTCGCGTTCGAACGTTCGAGGTAACATGGACATTTTACTCGCAGATTTGATGCTCGCCTATAGGCTTTAATGGAGACTTTACTCGCAGATTCGATGTTCGCGCCTAGATACCATGTACATTTTACTCGCGGATTCGACCGTTCGAACGTTCGAACATTCGATAAATCATCGAAAGTCCGGGAAATATCGAAAGTCCGCGTCCGAGATAGTTCGAGAAGTCCGGGTCCGTTTTCGAACTCGAACAGTTCGGCTCGAACTCGGGTTCGAGTTCGAGTTCTATGCCATCCCTAATTAGTTGAAAGTCTTGTATACATCTCCAATCATTGTTTTGTGTGTGTGTAAAGATTTGGTTGGATTGTGGGTGAGGGGCTCTGGATGTTCTGTTTTTCTCTCTGATGTAATTAAAAACATACAGGGAAATTAAATAAAAGTTCTTATCGTTAAAAATCGTTACAATTTTGCCCAAACCAATCAGATGTTAGCTTTCAAATGTTAAATAACATTTGATTGGTTACATAGTAACATACATAGTAACTGAGGTTGAATAAAGACTTGCGTCCATCAAGTCCAACCTTTCACCCTCCTTTTTAACCCTACCTAACAGTTGATCCAGAGGAAAGCAAAAAAAAAAAACAGCTAAAAAAGAGGGGGAAATTCCTCCCTGACTCCAAATGGCAATCAGAAAGTATCCCTGGATCAACCAGATCTACAGTATATGTTTTAGTACCAGTAATTCTCAATATTATATAGTATCCCTGTACCAACCAGAACTACATTATATGTATTAATACCTGTTATTCTCAATATTATATAGTAACCCCGTACCAACCAGAACTACAGTATATGTATTAATACCAGTAATTCTCAATATTATATAGTATCCCGTACCAACTAGAACTACAGTATATGTATTAATACCACTAATTCTCAATATTATATAGTATCCCCGTACCAACCAGAACTACAGTATATGTATTAATACCAGTAATTCTCAATATTATATAGTATCCCCGTACCAACCATAACTACAGTATATGTATTTATACCAGTATTTCTCAATATTATATAGTATCCCTGTACCAACCAGAACTACAGTATATGTATTAATACCAGTAATTCTCAATATTTTTTACTTTTAGAAACTTATCCAGGCTACTTTTAAAGCTATTCAATGAACTTGCCATTACCACTTCTGCTGGAAGAAACTTCTTTTCTTCCAACCTTAAAGGGTGTCCATGAGTCCTCTGATATGACCGATTAGTGAACAATGCACCAGAGAGTTTATTGTATGGCCCATTAATATATTTGTATAAGGTTATCATATCCCCCCGCAAACCTTGCTTCTCTAATGTAAACAGCCCTAACTTGTCTAATCTGCCTGCATATTCAAGCCTCTCCATTCCCTTTATTATTTTAGTTGCCCTATCTCTGATCTGCTTCTATTTCCAAGATGTCCCTTTTGTATATGGGATTCCATTATTATTATTATTAATTATTATTGAATCTCCCTGATAATGTGATCTGTAAATTATTAATTTTAAGTGAGGGTTCCCAGAATGTTGATGGTCTGATGGCCTCAATGTGTCCATTACTACAAAGCTACAGTAATCACTAAGTGCAGTGAATAAAATCTACTTAAAGGAGAACTAAACCCAATTTTATATACTCCAGAATCTGAAAACAACTCCCCTAAAAACACCAATGAACTATAAAATGCCACTTTAGTAAACTCTGTTAAAGTAAATCAAAGCCTGTTAACAACTGGATGAAGTATCTGTGTGTAGGTGCAGTGTCAGACCACACCTCCTGACCTCAGTCACATGCTTCCTTGCTTTATCTGTCCTGTAAAAGGATTGGCTAGAGATTATTAATGGGTGTGACCAACTGTAACAATTTTGTGCCATAGCTAAGGACTGAGCATGTGCAGAACATAATGGTCATTGACCAAACTGTCTGATACTAGAATGCTGAGAAGTAAAGCACAAATTTATTATTTAGGTAAATTTCCCAGCGTCTGTATCAAAATGAGAGGTAAGACACAGATTACTGGTTTTATATCAAGGTGTCCTGCCTTCTGGTTCAGTGTTGTTCTGTGGCTTTAGTTGCCCTTTAAGATAGTGCTATAGGATTTAACATAGTAAAGATACGATTAATTTTATACAGATGTTTTCTGTAACAGCCCAAGGAAAGCCATTACCGTAATATTGTCAATTTATTAAAGGTTTAGCTCCTTCAAAAGTCAAGTCCCTGCCAATTGATAAATTCAAGGAGTCAAGTAGCCAATCGCCCTATGATTCCAACACAGAGAGATAAATAATTACAGTATCAAGGTCTAACAAAAGTCTCGTATTTGTATCTCAAAGACGTTTCCAAGAGGCTTAAGGGTTCAGATCTATGTCATCTATGCACTGAAATCTACTTTTCTAAGGAAGCCAAATTTTTCTCACCCCGTTAAAGATTTAAAAAAAAATGCTACTCTGCTTATTGGCTGGTATACTGAAAACGGTGCCTATAACTCAATACATCTGAGCAAACACTGTTAACATTTTTACCCAGAGTCCTTTGCACATTGTTTTTTTTAATGCAAAGCACAGTCAATATATTATCATAGTATTATTAAAAGTTGACTTTAATTATGCAGCATTTACAATGAACACATGTTAGAACAGTTAACCACAGCTAGGTTATGGCATTTTGTGGTTGACACTCTTATTGGAAATCTGCTGAAAGCTTCACACTCTTAGGAAATAAATAATAAATATTCTAATATCCTGCAGTGAAATACAGGCATATTGTGGAACATTCACAATGAATTATAAATATAATAACATAATAATATTTTAAATATAAATAGGGTTATATATAGGCAGACCCCAAGTTAATAACACATCATACTTCAGTTCCATAGTCGCAAATAATCCCAGAATTTTCCACTTTCACTTCCAGTGCAACTGTCTTGGTGAACTGTGTCTCCATACAGGTGCCCTTAATACATGGAGCATACCTTCATATCTTTTCAACAAGGATGGCTCTAGCTGTTGTGAATCAAATGTTATAGGCTTGTAAAATAAAGTTATAGTCAAGTAAAGTTACAATTTTTACTTTAGGGCCTGTAGCTAGCTTTAAAGGGCATGTCCACCCTAAAAATTAACTTTGGGCATAAGGTAGGGCCCCCTGCGAATATCACTGCCTTACGGAGTTAAGTAAGATGACTCACTGACACCTACTTCTCACTTTCTCCTTTACTGCAGGAACCATAAGGAGCAGGGATATAAGATTTTTTTTAAACTACACAGTGGGGCCAGTAGTGGGTTACATTTTAGTTTTGGGGCTGGACATGCCCCTTAAAAATAACAGAAGTTGAGGGGTAGGGCTTATGATGCAACTGATGATCTCTGTACCAGCAGTAGGTTAAAAGTAGACATGCTCAAGCCAGAGGCATGTTTCAACCCGCTGCACAATAGTCTTCAATAGGATATGTGATTGGTCATTAAAATAGTAGCACCTGTTTACGTTCTGACCAACAGACCGCAGATCACCTTATTGATTGCAGTCTGTTTGTTGGAAATATAATGGGGCGGGTTTGCCTATGTTTACAACCCTTAGCAACGAATCTTGTTAGCAATGTGACTAACTGTACCAGATTTTAGATGTTAATATACACAGAGACTTAGAAAGTGAGATATATTTTTGGGGACTGTCCTGCAGATCTTGGGCCTGTAGGTAACTATGAGGCTGTGCCCTGTCCAGGGGCCTTACTGCAGGCCCCTGACCCACCCCCTCCACGATCAGGTCCTGTCTATATTATATTAGTGCAGTGAAATGTCCCCTAGAGCAAGGAACCTTGCTGTGCACTGTGTGAAAACCTAGCACAGTCCACAGTCCCTTGGAATTCAAGCTACAGCATAACAAACATCTACATTGGCTGTAACTGTATCTCGTCTTTCTCAAGACTATAGATTTTCACTGCAGATTGGCAGATAACAATATACATGTGCAAGGGGAAGTTCACGTAAAAACTAAATTCTACCCATAATGCCACTTGGTTATAAAGCGACTGGTCACTATTGTACATTATTCATAGAATTCACTTAAATAAACAGAAATATGCAGAAAGATTAAGGTTGGAAACATTTCTGTAAAAAGCTTGTGACTGATGGATTTGAAATCCGCAGGGAAATGAGGCTAAGGAATGCAGCCTGACCTTTCTAGTCAATTACTCAACTGCTCCAGGGACTGACATAGTGTCTACAGGGCACTCAGGGTGACTTCCAGATCCCAGTAACGAGCCAGGGCAAGGTTGGCCTGCGATTAATCAAGCACAGAAAATGTGCAAAACATTAACATGGTCTGTGTGCAGAGCCGGGAATCCAACGTTTCTGTAAATAGCTGAGAAAGGGCTGGGACCCCGAATGGGAGGTCTACAGAACAATCAGATACGTTAACGTTCAACTTAAAGGGCAAGTTCACCCTTAGAAATTTTTTTTATTAAGTTGGCTCCTCCCTCCATGCAGTCAATTAAGTCTGTGACTGCTGACATCACAGTCGATGATTGACTGCTGTTTCACCTGCTCTGCACATGCTCCAGCGTATAAAAAGCTCATTGGGCAGAGGGAGGAGCCAGAGACCTCTTCCAGAATGGAAAATAACTAATTATTAAATATCTGATTACAAATACATGTAATAAACTGATAAAAATAGCAGTTGGGTTGTGGGCAGATAACTGACAAGTCACCAGCTTTTTTTAGTTTTAAGGGTGTAAATAGCCCTTTACCTAAACGAAATGTGGATGTGTTTGATCTCATAGTAGGATAAGGATGATGGGAAATCGAAATTACGAGGATTTTCCATATTTTCGAAAATGCATGAAAAACGTATTTTCGTAAATTTTCGAAATTACGAGGATTTTACGTATTTTCGAAGAATTTTTCATTTTAATGGGTCCGCTCGCGGATTTTTGAATTTTCCCCGAAAATTTGTGGATCCTCGAGCGGACTGGATTTTGCGAAGTTCGGACATCTCTACTAGAGATCAGTTGTGCCCAGTGCTAAATTGACTGATCAATATACATCCCTATTTGTGTGATTGTGCAAACTTAACAACCATCATGTGATAGACAGTCTCTGTGTTAAAGGGACCTGTCCCATTGTCCCAGAATGCATTGCCTTGTTATTCCTTTATCAAATTTACTGAGATGGGATATGAATTTCCATATCTTCTGCTGGGTTTGATGTGACATTTGTCCCAGAATAACACATGTTGGTGTTGATGATGGAGATTAAAGGGGATATGTTTCTGATGTATACATGCCATTTATTTCTATCAACACTGTTCACCATTCACTTAACACCCATCAAAACCTGACCACCGGCGTTTCCCGAGCGCAAGACACAGGCGTGACTAATGGACGCCCCCCGTGTATATACAGATACATGTTCAGATGAAGAATGTATTTATTTTTTTTAATTAACAAAATAACCCCTGCAAGGAAAAGTGTAAAATCCACTTGCAGATGCTATTATATATACAAAAACACTATAAATTTGTAAATTGCATTATTTTTCAAGATAAAGTTTTGTAGAATTTAAATTAAGTTCTTTGCTTATTTTAAAGGACAATTATACTCACCTTCCCTCTGCTCCTCCTCTGTGTTCATTAGATTTTACCCAGGGTGAGGACCTGAACCAGCTGTTCCTCACCCCTGATTTTGCGTAACTTACACCAGAGTCTTAGAGCAACCGTGCTCTGGTAGGCTCCGCCCCCTCCTCCGCATCGGCGACGAGGCCAATAGCCAAATCAGGGGTGAGGAACAGCCGGTTCAGGTCCTCACCCTGGGTAAAATCTAATGAACACAGAGGAGGAGCAGAGGGAAGGTGAGTATAATTGTCCTTTAAGTTGCCCAAATTACCTTCTCCAAATTTAAGTTGACCAACAGCCACATATTACTTAGAACCACATTTTATTTATTTTCAATGTTGCAGAAAACTACTTATTGTCTGTATCTCCTACAGTCTGCGGACAGCGCCCCCTGTTTGATAAACGGAAAAGTTCCCGTATCATTGGAGGAGTAGGTGCCCCACCAGGAAAATGGCCCTGGATGGTTAGTATCCAGGCGCCCTCTAGAGGGGGTTTTACCCATATCTGTGGCGGATCTGTCATTGACGAGCTATGGGTTGTGACGGCCGCTCACTGTTTTAAACACCTGAAACGGTAAGAGACAATTTATCCAGTTTATTAATAGTTTATCATATAAGGAGGTAGAGAAATCCTGGGGGATCTGGGTCCTTTCCCTAATATTAAATGAAGAGACGGGTAGTGGTAACGTGATGGTGTTTAAATTGACTTCCAGTGTTAATGTTCTCTTTATATTTCAGGAAGGAAGAGACAAATCTTGGAGACTTGTGTTTGGAGCCAACAAGTTCTCAGATCTAGGGCCCGGGTTCAATAGGGAAGATAAATAATTTATGAAGCCTTGGACTACAACCCCAAGACAGAGAAAACATGACATTGCACTGCTAACACTGGACAAACCCATCCAATTAACTGACTATGTCCAAAAGGCTTGTTTCCCTTCACCTACTGCCCATTTGGACACCATGACGGAATGTTTCACTGCAGGATGGGAGTCATGTAGAATGTAAGTTTATTTCTATTACGATTTTGGAAAGGATAAGTAGGTTTTCAGTGTCACATACTGATCAAACTTCTATTAATTACCTTTGTCTTTCCATGTTTAGCACAAGAACCAGCAATCATTCTGCAGGAAGTTAAAGTTAATAAATTGATACCAAGACCTGCAATAGTTCATCTTGGTACAAGAGTTTTCCATAGGGGATTAACCTCTGTGCAGGTCATGGAAAGGAGAGAAGGACAGTTGTCAGGTAAGGTTGGATTTACATTCTGGATAATAATCACCATGTAATACCTGGCTATATTTATGTTTATATTTATTATATGTTAGTTTATAAAGTGATGAGTATCGACAATGGTTTGTAATATTGTGTCTCTACTTACAGGGGGACAGCTGTGGACCTTTAATGTGTAAATCTAAAAACTCAAATGTCTTCGCTGTTGTCGGAATTACAAGTTGGGGGAAAGGATGTGCCTGAGCAAAAAGCCCCGGAGTTTACACCTCAACCAAACACTTTATCAAGTGGGTAATGAGCAACGTTAACACAGGCACAACCATCAAGTCCAAAACCATCAGGAAGAGATCAGTGCAACAAATTAACTTAATCCCCATAAGAAACCCTAATTATACCCACAACAGGAACATAAAGAAGGCCCTGAATAGGATTCACAGACGGACAACGTAACTTCACTGAGGACCGCCCTTTGTTTTCTTTCTCCACTCTCGCCCTGCCCCCTCCCAGTGGCTGGTGACCTAATAGTTCATCACCTATGAGACCAGCACACTTATTATACAGCACATCTATGCATACATTGGTCTGTCCATCATGGTCTGGCTGGACTAATCTGGACCTAGGCTGGAGGTAGGAGTCAGCATGGGACCTCAGGAAGTTGAGTAATTTATAAGCTGTAGATAAAAAACAAGAATTTAGTTCCCAATTTAACGTTCTAGGACCCGATGTAGAAAACAACAGTTTCCCAAGTTGATCCAGGGATTAGTCCGATTGCCATTTGGAGTCAGGAAGGAATTTTTCCCCCATTAGAAGTAAATTTCTTCAAGGGGGTTTTTTTGCCTTCCTCTGGATCAAATATTAAATAGGTAAACATAATAATAAGAGTAGGAAAGTTAAACCTGATAAACATGTGGCTTTACCCAACCCCGCCCCAATATAATTTAATAATACCTACCAAATGAAAACTGCCATTAATAAAACATTTAAAAAACATATTCTGTGTCCTGGTATGATGAGTGATGTATCCTGGGAATTGGTGAGTAGAACAATTTTCTTGGTCCTTCCACCGTGAGCACGCATCAACCGGACAGAACTTCCATCGTGGTTTAAAAAGGTTACTTTATTTTACATACAAACATCAGTGCAACATGCTAGTCTCGCCTGAACGCGTGTCATGCCGCAAGGGCACTTCATCAGAGGCGTGATTAGCTACAAATTAGCCAATTATAAATAGTTGCAGTATACACACAGTCCCCCTTCTTAAAGAGATACACCTCCATATAATATAACACACAGTGAACCCAAAACGCCATTTAAAAACAAATGATCCTACATGTAGATGATGCACTATAATATAGTATATAATTGAAAGCTAACCATATACGAAAACAGATCTTAGTTAAGGGGAAAAAGTAGATAGATATAGTCAGAGAGAGATATAAATATTTACAAAAGAAAGGAAAATATGAATAAAAGATACAAGTCTAGCAAATAGACTAAAAGTAGCCGTGTAGATCGGGTATAAATAATACTAGGTGCCTAAACGGATGGCAAGTATGAAGAGAATTAACGAAGGAATACATCTCAATAATCTCTGTTTAACTAAGATCTGCTTTACGTGTATGGTTAGCTTTCAATTATATACAATATTATAGTGCATCATCTACATGTAGGATCATTTGTTTTTAAATGGCGTTTTGGGTGCACTGTGTGTTATACTATATGGAGGTGTATCTCTTTAAGAAGGTGGACTTTATGTGTATACTGCAATTATTTATAGTTGGTTAATTTGTAGCTAATCACGCCTCTGATGAAGTGCCCTTGCGGCATGAAACGCATCAGGCGAGAATAGCATGTAGCACTGATGTTTGTATGTAAAATAAAGTATCCTTTTTTAAACCACGATGGAAGTTCTGTCCGGTTGATGCGCTGCTCACGGTGGAGTGACAAAGAAAATTGTTCTGTATACAGAGCTAAGCGAAGGGCTCCGGGCAGTTTGGCACCAGGGTCAGCCGGGACTACAGGTGAGCCCGTTATTGGATTTATATGCTGTTTACATGTGGATTGTTTTTTTACAGATCAAGGACTCTATCCTTATGGGAAGGGGCCCGGGGGCTGAGTCCACTCGACCCACCTCACTTTAAGTGTGAGTCCGTTAGACTATACTATATTATATCCACGGTGTGTGGATATCTGTCGGGCGTTTTCCTGACTGTTACTTTTAAAAGGGGAGTTTTATGTATGTATATTGGGAATTGGTGAGTAGTTTGGGCTGTATAAATATTTCATATAAAGTGTATATGTTAGGGCCAGTCACCTAACACATTGTATTGGTTTGCTTGTGAAGGTTCTCATTCATCCAGGTCATGGTATATCTGTTGTATTCAATTAGATCAACTGGACTTGAAGTTTAGTTATTGAAGACGTTTCGCTACTCATCCGACTGGCTTTCTCAATTCAGAATGACTTGTACAAGAATCTGTGGCAATTATGTACCCTGGAAAATCCCAATTAGCATATCACAGCCAGGTGTTAAGGGTGTGATTAGATAGTGGCTAAGAGGTGTTATAGGAACGCCCAGAGTAAGGTGTTAAAACAGCATTGTACATGGCAGACAGTTGGTGTCGAACCCCCCACCTCTATTTAGGCTTGGTTTCTTTATTTTCACATAAATGGCCTCCTTAACACCTCTCTTGAACCAGTCACGTTCCTTCGCCAGTATGTTAACATTACAATCTTCAAAGGTATGTCCTTTATCCTTAAGATGCAGATACACGGTGTATCTTAAGATGCAGATACACGGATGCACATCCCATTATAGAAATGGTGCCGTAGATCACATCCCATTATAGAAATGGTGCCGTAGATCACATCCCATTATAGAAATGGTGCCGTAGATCCATTTAACCCATTCGGTTGCCCACTTTGATATATAAAAAAGAAACGTTGCTCCAACTTAATTAGTTCTCTATCTACATCCCCTCCCCTTATAAAGAAATCTTTTCTAAGTCCCCCCAACAACGTGAACGTAGCGTTCTCAAACGAAGAATCGTGAAAATTCCTAAAGTGCTCATATATATAAGGGTGATTATTATACCTATTTAAATGGGTATTTTCCATATATACCCTTTTCTCGTGATCATGGTGTCCATAGGAGTTAATAGCCCTCCTGTGTTCCCCTATCCTAATGGTGAGTTTCCTTGATGTTTTGTCAATATACCATTTTTGGCAGCTACATTATATACCGTAAACCACATTAGATGACTGACAGTTGAAAAACTTTTCCCATTTGTGTTTGTGTTCATTAATAATAACATAATCCCTCCCTATTGCAACATATCTACAATTTATACACTTTCCACATCTAAACATTCCTTTTAAAATCTGCATACTAACGTCTCTACAACCTACTTCCGTATCTTTGGGTAGTAAAATAGCAGAGATGATGTTTTTCAGGGTATTACGTTTCTTAAAGAGGATATTGGTTTTTTCCCCACATATGCTATCAAATCCTTATCGGCCTGAAGTACTGACCAATGTTTATTAAAGACCTTCACTATTCTGGAACTATCCTCATTAAAGTTAAATACCAATGAAGGCCAATAGGCTACTTCTTTCTGTATTTTCTGCTTTTATAATAGCATTATTTAAGCATTTAGTGGGGTAGCCTTTTGCTTTAAACCTCTGCTCTAGAAAAGTAGCCTTTTCGGAGCAGTTCCTTCTTAATCTTAGCATTTGTCTTATGGACACTACTAAATGTAGGTATTGCTATCTACTTCTTTAAAAGATGTACTCGTGGTAATTTTTCCCGTATTGATCTCTATCTTAAGGTCCAAAAATGATATACTTTTGTTATCATATACACTTTGGAACCGTAATTCCTTTTGTGATTCATTTAGGTATATCAGGTGTTCCTTAAGTGCATCTGGGGTCCCTCCCCACATCATGAGAATATAATTTATATATCTCTTCCAGTATACACAATCTTTGTGTCTGGTGGCACTCCAGATGCACTTCTCCTCCCAGTAGCCCACATATAATCCTGCATAACTGGGAGCACAAATCGTACCCATGGCAGTCCCAGTACATTGGATGTAATATTCTCCTTCAAAAGTAAAACAATTATTTTGTAGAATAAATTCTATACAAATCACCAAAAAATTGATGGTCATACTATCTAAATTGCCCTCTCTCTGGACGCCTCTATACCATCTTTATGTGGGATCACCGAATAAAGGGAGGTTATATCCAGAGTAACCAATGTATAATTGGATTCCCAAACGACTTCTGTAATGGAATTAATTACCTCCATGGTATCTTTAAGATCGGATGGTAACTTCCTTACCAGTAGGGCTAAGAAGAAATCAACAAATTTGGACAGGTTCTCCGTAGGAAACCACACAACCGGCAGTGATTTTCCAAAATTCTCTATGGATAAATGTAGGTAATTGTTTTTTAGAAAAATGCCAATTTCTAGGATTGTGTCCTAACGCTATAATTCTTTATGTCTTATAACCACCGTGTACCAGTTTTCTATCTAGCGATAAACCCAGATACAGGAGCAACTTACAAATCCCTTCCCAACAACGGTTTATTCCATAGCGAATGGCATCAGTGGCATAACTACCGTCCCTGCCACTGTGGGAGGACTAGAACGGTAGCAGGGCCCGCCACAAGCCCCCAAACTCTTCCGCGATCAGCCGTTTTTAAACAGCTGATCGCACGTATGAATGAAACATGCACGTGACCAGGTATTTAAAAGACCAGACCCAAACTACCAGTTCCGTTCTGGAGGTTCGGGTCCGGTCTTTTAAATTGCTGGTCGCGCGATCAGTTGTTGATTGCAGAGGAGTTTGTGATCATGGAGGTGGAAAGGGGGTGGGTGAGCACCTGCAGTTACGCCCCTGAACGGCATCAAGGGCTTCTGGGAATTGTAGATTTGGAGAACACTGCCGATTATTTCTGGTCTTACCACGTAGGGCTCTCTCAGTTCTTTGTTGTGCGATTGGAGGGTCCTGCAAAGCTTTCCCCAGCCTCTATCCAATTGTTCTACCGTTCTGACGAACGTTGTGTGGCCTGAATCTGCAAATTCCATTCAAATACATAGAAACCTCTAATGCGGTTACTCCATCAAAGCTTCTGTGGTTAGATTATGGAAACAATTACCAGACAAACATCGTCCTAATGGACGGATCTCCCCTCTGCCCGCATTCCATAGACGGCATGCATTATTATGAACATGGCCGAATGTATTTACGTTGCAGGAAACAATTTCCGAGCACCATGTTCCAAAGCAAATGACAGCAAGGCCTTTGTACCGCAGCCAACGTAAATGGCAGGAGAAATAACAAAAGGGTAATGGAATGTTTGTTTAATTTAAATGTCAGCATCGCTTTAAATGAGCAAAGCTGGAAGTCAGCGGATGTAAATCATGTGCAGATCCCGTCCTATTGTTGCAGATGAGCTGCAGATTGAAATTCCTCCATTTAAAGGATAAATAGCAATTAGCGGCAAATTTAAAGCAGGAGTTTGCCCTAAAACAACATTTTCCCTGACTCAAAGGTCAGAAACCGCAGATTTAATTGATGCCGTTGTCATTCAGTGTAATCCCTAAATAAAGATATACCTGTTTGGAATTAATAAAGCCCCTATAGAACCCCCCCCCATTCATATGCTGCTTTTCTTCCCCCCTTGAGTACAGGGAGACACTAACGAGATTTACCCAGAGCCGCAATTTGCATGAGTAAATCCTGAAAGCTGGCTATTGGCGGGCATTTAAAACTCTAACGCTAAATCTAGAGCAGACACAATGTTAAATCGCTTGCACCAGTTTCACTTATGTCTTTTGTAAAACCCGAACAACCAGTGCAATGAAGGAGTAAAATCTAGCCAAACATCAGCTTTAACTCTGGAATACAGTGCAGTGCCCCTGGATAAATGAGCACAGTAGTATCTTGTTCAAGAAAATAAGTGGGTCAGACTGAGCATGTGCAGGACCACTGAACACTACTATATATACAGGGCTCTCTGTACTGCTAGGTAACGTACATGAGCAGATATTTCAGGCCGACTGACCGACAGTTCAGAAGTTGGTTCAATTGGTCCAAAATATCTGGGCAATTGACCAATATCTGTCGTTTCCGTTGTGTCGGTAAATTACTGCCAATTATGCCTGGACTTCTAGAGACTGCATGATCAGCGGCCGATCATGTCTGGACTTCTAGAGACTGCATGATCATGCTAAAACATCAAACGTGGCAATGTTCTTCGCGACTGATAATATTTCAGCTCAGCCAACTAGTGAAGAGCAGCGACCAGTCAGCCATGTCGAAATATCTGCCCATGTGTACGTAGCCTTAAGGTTCGTACACACGTATAATTTGGAACCGAGCCACGCTTGGCAGATTGACGAATGGCCCACAACCGAATGCATACACACGTGTGATTCTCAGACAAAAAAAATGCGAGGTCACGGCTCGGTTTCAAATCGCACATGTGTACGATCACAAAGGAATACACAGAAAAGGAATACATTGCTTTTATCATCAATTTCTGAAATGTAAATGAAGGAAAATGTGTTTTATTGTTAACTTCTCTGTTAACTTACTTGCTAATCCTAGTATTCCAATTTTATGTTTGCCGGTGGTATTTTCTAGCCAAGAAAGGCTCCTTTGAGGCCTGGGTCTGTGTTATATGTATTTTAGACTTGTGTGACCTGATTGCATTAAGGTTATTAATTGTATAATCCATTGAATGGACTTGCTGGATCTGTTATTTAGCTCTGCTGCCAGACATTACACACAATGAATGCCAATTTGTTTTACGGTCTAAACGTACTCAATTTGTGCCATTTAACAGCCTCATTTTCATTAGAAGCCCGGCATTGTGACTATTTACTTTAAATTATAACCACTATTACTACAGTTGTTTGGCTGCCGCAGTGTTTACAAGGAAGATTTCATCCGAGTTTTAAGGAACAAATAGTGTGATACAATGATACAAATTTAACTCAGCAGTGATCTTGTTCTTTGTTTATGAACACGGTGCGGTAAATCTCACCAGGTACTTTTCCAAGAAAAAATAAATGGTGACTTTTTGGTGGAATTTAGGCCAAGCTTTTCGTTGCATAAACATCTTTTAATGTGTCATAGTTTTGCACAATATTTTATGCCTTATAACTACAGTAATGTGTTTATTATCATAACTACAGTAATGTGTTTATTATCATAACTACAGTAATGTGTTTATTTACATAACTACAGGAAATGTGTTTATTACATACTACACGTATGTGTTTTTATTATCATAACACAGTAATGTGTTTATTACCATAACTACAGTAATGTGTTTATTATCATAACTACAAGTTATCTCTGTATGTTATTTATCATAACTACAGTAATGTGTTTATTATTATCATAACTACAGTAATGTGTTTATTATCATAACTACAGTAATGTGTTTATTATCATAACTACAGTAATGTATTTATCATCATAACTACAGTAACGTATTTATTATCATAACTACAATAATGTGTTTATTATCATAACTACAGTAATGTGTTTATTATTATTATTATCATAACTACAGTAATGTGTTTATTATCATAACTACAGAAATGTGTTTATTATCATAACTACAGTAATGTATTTATTATCATAACTACAGTAATGTGTTTATTATTATCATAACTACAGTAATGTGTTTATTATCATAACTACAGTAATGTGTTTATTATCATAACTACAGTAATGTGTTTATTATCATAACTACAGTAATGTGTTTTTATCATAACTACAGTAATGTGTTTATTAAATTATAACTACTACAGTATGTTTTATTACCATAACTACGTAATGTGTTTATTAATCCTGCACTACAGTAATGTGTTTATTATCCTAACTACAGTAATGTGTTTATTACATAACTACAGTAATTTGTTTTATTATTATAATTACAGTAATGTGTTTATTATCATAACTACAGTAATGTGTATATATATAACTACAGTAATGTGTTTTATCATGTACTACAGTAATGTGTTTATTATCATAACTACAGGAATGTGTATATTATCATAACACAGTAATGTGTTTATTACCATAACTACAGTAATGTGTATATTATCAGAACTACAGTAATGTGTATATTATCAGAACTATAGTAATGTGTTTATTATCATAACTACTGTAAGGTGTTTATTATCATAACTACAGTAATGTGTTTATAATCATAACTATAATAACATGTTTATTATCATAACTACAGTAATGTGTTTATTATCAGAACTACAGTAATATGTTTATTATCATAACTACAGTAATGTGTTTATTATCAGAACTACAGTAATGTTTTTATTATCAGAACTACAGTAATGTGTTTATTATCAGAACCATTGTAAGGTGTTTGGAGTTTTTACAGTCCAATAAAAAAAAGCACATAGAAACATGCATTGGGAGACCTAGTTATGATAAAAAGCACTTCTAAAAAAAATTGTATTGTCAACCTGCCATGTAATTGCTAACCAAAGCTTGATATTTTTTTACTATTGTAAATCAGGCTTCACACCCTAACACAAATGCATACACAAGGCAAGAGACTTAAAGGAAATCTTCAGCTAAAATCATCCTCGCTTCCATTTATAGTCCATGAAAAGCTAATTATATAAAGTTGTCTTTTTATGTTTCTGTGAGTTATTAAGTGCATGCTATATATATGGAAAGTCCTGCCCCTTTACACTACTGGCTAATCACACATAAGAACTAATTACATATTAATAAATAAACAAGGCAAGAGAAAAAAACCGATTTTTAACTACTTCTATCAGTAAAGCCCTCCATACACGGCATCGACAGCTTGTTTTTTTCTGATAGACTGATCAGCGTTATCAACCGGTTTATTAAAAAAAAAAAGACCAGGCAAGGTGAAAGATTTTCTGTCTACCCTGTCTTCCAGAACCCATCTTTCAAGCTGAAATCTATGGAAGTTCGACGGAGCAAGATTGTGTAAGTCTCACTCCAGCACTTATACCCTTTCTATTGTAACTGTATGTTACCCTCCCAACTAGATTGTAAGCTCTACGGGGCAGGGACCTCCTTTCCTCTTGTGGCAAAGCTCTAGCACTTCTATTTATATAATTTATATATTCACGTACTGAACTATCGATGTATTGATCCCCTTGTATTTTGTTATTGTACAGCGCTGTTTCCCCAAGTGGCGCTACATAAATATACTATACATACATTAACCTGCATTCTTTTTCTGCAAATAAATCAGGAACTATAACTCACAGGAACAGGAGGGACCACTTAATTAAATTTACTTCCGGGTTTTTATACCTTCCATGGAACATCGGCGATACAAGGTCATCATTTTAATCTGTGTTTCCGATTATTTTTTCAATCAAAAATCCAATCTAATAAAATGATCCCTGAAACAGACTGAATACTAGGGATGGCATAGAACTCTAACTCGAACCCGAGGTCGAGCCGAACTGTTCGAGTTCGAACGGACCCGGACTTCTCGAACTATCTCGGACGCGGACTTTCGATATTTCCCAGACTTTCGATGATTTATAAAATGTTCGAATGTTCGATTCCGCAAGTAAAATGTACATGGTATCTAGGCGTGAACATCGAATCTGCGAGTAAAGTCTCCATTAAAGCCTATAGGCGAGCATCGAATCTGCGAGTAAAATGTCCATTGTTACCTTGAACGTTCGAACGCGAAAGCTCGAAAGTAGCGCGTGTGAGAGTAAAATCGATTTTATGAAAGTCCTGGATATTGGAACATGCTCCCCAGACCATTTCCCAGGTCCCACAGCCATTTACATATAAGTTACCATAATATTTTAGTTGTATTTGACTCGAACTTTTCAAACTATTTGCCTCCATAGACTTTATGGGTCCGTTTTCGAACTTCGAACTTTCAATAGTTCGAAAGTTCGAAAACGGACCGAACTTTCAATAGTTCGACCATCTCTACTGAATACATATGTAGACAACATATGTAAAGATAATCATGTTGGAAACAATCGTTCCAAATACAATTATCTAAAGATAATTGTACAGACAGGCTGCTCGACAGACTGCTTTGTTTAATTGGGGGAGGGAGAAGGGTGAGAACAATACGACATCACTGACATCATTAAGTAATCTGGTTGAAAGGATCATATAATGATGTCAATAAGAGCCTGAACACAAATTATACCAGGTGAAATGGTCTGACAGCAGCTTTGGCAGAAAACTATCTAGTTTTCTAATTTATTTAAAACAAAAAAAAACCATCTAGTTTTCTAATTTATTTAAAACCAAAAGAAACACACAACAATTTGAGTCCTAAAACCGCTTCTCAGGGGAGTCTAACACTTACTGGTCAATTTCAGTTCTTTTAGGGCCAAATTAGTGCAAAACCTAAGCTACCCGATGTACTAGCGTGGGTTTTCACTAATTTCACACTGGTCATGCTATTTCCAAAACTTATAGGGAATGTCCACCCCCAAAACTATAATCCCCCCACTACTGGCCCCATCATGTAGTGTAGTTTAATCCTTACCTCACATCCCAGCTCCATATAGTTCTCTGTAGTCCCCCCCCCAAGTCCCAAAAACTGCCCACCAGGAGGATAGCAGATCCATATATGACTCTGCCTCCTACCTGGCCTCCGGAGATTTTGGCATGCTGTACTGCAGCCCTTCTCCCTCTCCCTCCCTCCCCCCCTCCCTCTCCCTCCCGATTAGATTCCCTCCCCCTGTGTAAACCCTTTTCACCCAAACATTCCCCCTGTCCCCCCAGCCCCAAACCGCTATGTTAGTAATATCAGAAAATGCCCAAAACATTACTTACCTTCCCTCTTGCATCCGCCGCACTGAACTCCCGCCAGCCGCGTCGTGCTTGCTGCCGCTCAGCCAATCACAGACGCGACTGACGGTCCCGCCCCTCTGTTTGCATTTTCTCGCAAGCAGAGGGCCTGGCAGCGCGGCGGAGGAAAGAGGGAAGGTAAGTAAAGTTTTGGGCATTTTCTGATAATACTAACAGAGCGGTCGGGGCTGGGGGGACAGGGGGAATGTTTGGGGGGAATGTTTTTTACAGGTGGACATACCCATTAACCTATTGAATGGAGGCGTACAGGTCAGTGTAGTTAAAATAGTGTACGTCATACCCGACTGGGACTTTTTTTTTTGCTAACATCGACCTGATAGTTTTCCAAATGTATTTTGTTACGTTAGAGAAACTTGATTCTATAAATTGTTAAATCCTGTATTGTACCTTCCTGTTGCTTGTTATAAAGTGCAACTTTTTTCTCCCAAGCTATTGTTACGTTTCTATGACAACCCGGTAGATTAAGATAAATGGCAAAGGTGGATGCCTTATGAAGATTGGTTATAAAGACGCCGCATATCAGTAAAAGGCACATTCATTGACTTCAAACGCAATGTCATACCTTACAGACAGAACACTCTGTTCTCCCTTTAGCCATTATTCTTTGTCAAAGGAGACCCATAAGAAATTCAGTGGTCCTGAGTAGGAGGAATAATCTGGAAGATGGTGATTCAGTCTGTCTGATACAGGAACACATACACTAGGAATCATACTGGAAACAATACTACAAGAAATATTCAGGGGGAGATGTAGCAATAGAAATATCTGCATTGATGCAATACGGGTTACTGTGGGTTTTTCAGTTAGTGGAAAACTGAATCTGGTACCCGTTGCAAAGAGGGTTATGATTTGAGCCATAATTTAGCATGAATTTACCGTGTTTTTAGAGGGGTGTTAAGACCCCACAATAAAGTGCATCTTTCCTTCCATCATGCAATAAAGGGTATCTCCACTGGTAAAACACCCTCTTTTCTATTTAGTTTTATTGAAGAATGGGAGGTAAAGGAGCCGGGAATGAAAGGAAGAAGCTCCTCCGCTGCTTCATCTGATAGGTCCAGACAGACTTAGTAGTCTATGTGCATGTGCAAATTCGATGCGCATGTGCATAGAGTACATTTCTACTTCCATTGCTCACGTTCAACATATTCTTTTAACTCCTTGTTAGCATGCATTCCCCTCTCTCTTTGCTTTACCGTCTCTCTGTGCCTGGCCCCTCCAAAAAGGTGAGACTCTGCTAGAGTGTGGGAGCATGTGCAGTAGAGATGAGCTGTGTCTCATCTGAAAACTGTGAGCAGTGATTGTGTGCGGTAGTAAAAGGACACTGCCTTGCTATGGGATGGGAGCAGCTCTGGTAGCTTTGATTGAGTTAAATGGTAAGATTTTCTTATTTTTTTTACCCCAAACTGTAGAGTTTTGAGGATTGTGGAGGGGAAACTTTAGATTTCTTTTCTTTAGGTGAAGTGCTAGAGTGGGATAGAAATACAGAAAGCACAATGAACATCAAACTGCAATATTAGGTGTCAGCTGCAGGAAGAATGAGAAAGCACAGAGCATCAGACAAAGCTTTTTTTTCTCTGCAGGATCAAAATGCTAACAGAGGAATAGACTTTTCATTCATAGAAAGGATACAGTTTGTATAGTGGTGCCAAATCGGGGGTCTGGGATATGAAAAGTAATTGGGTCATTGCCAGTTTTTACAGCCTGACTGTCCTCTGCCACCTTGAATGAGTGAAACGCCAAGAGCTTAAAATAAGGGAAAGGAAGGCTAGAGAAGGAAAAACTTAAGATTTTGTGGCATTTTCACTAGCCAGATATGGAACTTCAATAAAAGTGTAGGCTAAGGGTGCCTGACCTGTGGTAATTCAAGAATTGTAGCCACATAAGGAGGTAACTTAAACTGCATTCTGACCCAAACTGTGGATGTGCCCTAAACACACTCCTCATTACAGGGTATTACTATTGGGCAGAATGCAGTGTGATTATTGTGCACCCTTGATGTAGGCTATAATGCTATTATGCCAACATAAGACTGCCTCTTGGATGCAGACATTGTCCCCAAAAACATTTGTTATTGAAGATCCCACAAAGTGTTCCCTCAGCATGTTTCTATAATTACCATTGACTGTTACCTGTGTATTGCTAATAATAAACACTAATTTGCTTGGGCACAGAGGAGTAAAGATTGTCCTACACAACTCTTATAGACATCTTCTACAGAAGTAGATTTGACATGAACTAGCCAGCATGGAGGTAACTAGGCAGATCCCCAGAACTGGGACAGTTAAAGGGATACTATACTGAAACAATTACTTCGCCTCATCTTAATCTATAATTGAATACATGTAAGTAGCACTTACTCTGATTTGCATGTGTTGCTGGATGCCTTCAATCCAGCACACATTTTGTTTAGGAGCAGTATCCCCCTCCTTCTTCTAACCACTCCCACTTCCATCCGACCTGACTTTTTCCCCACAAACCAACTGTCAAATCTGCACACAGCATACAGCATTCCATCTGTCAAAACTCTGTCACCATTCCAGCTACATTAAAACTACTTACAGAAGAATAGTTTTTGAGAGCAAGGAACTTGATTGACAGCTGAAATATAAGAAGTTTTAGATTGGATATCTAAATAAACGGGGCAGATCAACAACAAATTGATACAGTGGTAGTCGGGAAGAATTCTAGTTTCCAGTTATGGTCAATTTAAAATAATCTATTTTTCGGTATAGATGCCCTTTAACAAGTATGAGCCTAGTGTTCATATTAATGACTTGATGTAAGCCAATGTATTTATGTACCTGTTTTTTATTGGTCTCCCCTTTTGAATTTCTAGAAGTATATGGGGACATTTATGAACTGACTTGCTAAATGATTTGTGTCAATGAAAAATGCTTACCGTGTCTTTAAGACAGGAATTGCAGCAGCTGTGTTTGCCTTAAGAGATTTAATATAGTAATTTCTGCATTTTTGCATGGGAGTTAAAACTCCAGCCAAAAAGCTGCTATTAAAATCACCCAGCCCTTAAACCTAAAAAAGGCGTTCAATGAGAATAAATGTCCACTATATTTACCCTGCAGCACTCATTACGGTAATACACAGCCTGTTCAATATATCTTGAAATATCGCATGCAGCCTTTCCCTACTATTCCTAATATAAATCGCCTGCCAAGCAGCCTTGTGCAAAGCTGAATAATTCAATGACAGTGGGAACAGTTTACTTTCGCATCACGAGTTTGTAACACAACCGTGGATGAATCATAGGGAATCTGCAGTCTCCATCGGGGCACTTGGGGTCGAGCAGAAAAGGACGTTCGTTCATTTAAATATTCTTACCAGCAAATCTAAATTGCACTTACAAGATCAGATGCCTAATTCAATTACCACCGCTCAGTCCGTGCCAATATCTGCGGATGGTAATTTGTGATTCATGTAGAATTTGATGGTCTGAGACGAGGATTTTTTTATCTTTTTAAAAATATAGAAAACGTAAAAAGCTGCGTTGGCTTTCCCATCCCCCACTCTTTCCCCTTTAAGATATCGATCGCAGCATAATTCGACTGACTGGTTTCTTTCCACTAAACCTTTATCGGTTGGATGCTGAGATGGCTGAAAGCCCTGTGATTGGTCCACACGTGTGTGCACTTCACAGTCCAACCAGAGCTGGTTTAAAGTCTGTTGGGCTTTCTGGGTAAAATATAGTGTTAAGTCTCCCCCAAACCTTCACCATTCGGAGATATGGTTCCAAGACCAGGGGCTACTATGGTAAAACTAGCCCTGATTATAGTATTGCAAGAAAATACCATTTGTGCACAATGCTGGCAATCATCAGAACATGATATATATGAAACAAATGCTGGCAGAAATCATTAAACAGGCAGAATTCTAATACGTTAAGGAGAATTTCACCTAGACAAGGCTGAAAGTCAGAAACTGCAAATTCTAATGATGAATCCCGAGTCTTTCTATGTAATTCCTGATTGCTGATATATCTGCTTGAATGCAATGAGATTTTTCTTTACTCAAAGCTTTCTTCATTTTGCTACAGATTTTACAACTAAAATTTGGCCCACTGTGTGGTATAGAAAAATCCTTACATTTCATCTCTGCTCCTTATGGTTCTTCTGCAGTGTCTATTCAAAGTCAGGGGAAGAGTAGGAGATGTCTGTGTGTCTTCCAGTATGTGCCCCTTCCCTGTCCTCCTGGAGGACTCAGGAATGTGCAGAGGAGCCCTCCACTCTCCCTCCAGATCCCTCAGCGCTGCATCATCTTTTAGAAATAACTACACTTTTCTGTAGTGTAGGGCAATGGTTCTCAAAATTTTTTGACTGTGGCACACTTGGCAATGCAGTTTTTTCTTGAGGCACACCTGTGTTCTTAATGTTGGACTTAAAGACGTAATTACCCATATTTTATGCACTTTACAGTGTACAGTATATTGTATTCAAATCAATGTAGTGTAAATTTGCACTACATTGACTCTGTTGAAATTTTATCATAATAAATATTTTGAGTACAAAATAACAAAAATGTTACTGGTGAAAATATTTCCACTACATAAATGTTGAGGCATTTTTTGGTGCTTTGAAGTCACACCAGTGTGCCCTGACACACGATTGAAAACGCGATTGTTGCCGGACGATCGATTTTCAAAAAATTGGTATTGGAGAGTTTGTAGTGATTCTTTTGCGTACACTGTGCGTGTCACGTCTGGATGAGGCTATCGGCCTGTGCCTCCTCTCCCTGAGCTTGAGTGCTTATAGTTTGGATTTGTTCCTTCCTGCTTAAAGGAATAGTTCACACAAAAAGTGAATTCTTCCTTTAAATCAGTGATTGAAGTTTAGGAGGTAAAGGACCTATTCCTTACCTTCCGTTCTTCAGTCACTCGACCAGGAGCCAGGATCGTAGGTGAGTATATTTACCTTGTGCACGATCCACCGCAGCTCCATTGAAAATTGATGACCAATTCCGGGTTTAGTTTAATATAATGCGCATTATTGTGCATGCGCGATAAACCAGGATGCAGTCAGGACTTGTCAACTGAGCTGCTAGTGGATGAGGTAAATATACAAACCTTCGATCCTGGGTCCTGGTGAAGTGATTGAAGAACGGAAGGTAAGGAATAGGTCCTTTACCTCCCAGTCTTCAATCACTACTTTAAAGGAATAGTTCACTTTTTGTGTGAACTATTCCTTTAAGCTCCTTACTTTGCCTGCAGCCTGCCTTTTGACTCAGCTTGTCTCCTTTGTCTTCTAATTGTCCTTCCTATTGCTGACCCGGATTGTTGTGACTATGCTGACTTGCTGCCTGCTCTGACTTCCTGCTACGTCCTTGGTCATGCCTTTTTTCCCTAGTGGGTTTGCTCTTTTCCCCTTGAGTCTGACTGTGTTGAATCTACTCCAGCTTTTGGTCTTCACCATTCTATTCTCTGCACTGTGGGGTTGAGTTCTGGGTTCTTCCTCTGGGGCCACAACCTGGTACTCCTAAGCAGCACAACATTCTCACCATCAGAGGCTCTGGAGAAAACCTTAAGAGCACTTAATTCCATGCCAGGAGACGTTTGAGAATTACGTCTCTTACAAAGGTAAAAAGTTACTAAAGGTTAAAAGTTAGGACCCAGCAGAATAAAGCAAACTGTGTCGTGGTTACTGTGACGTGGATGCTGGGCTTAAAATAATTTGGCCAAGTTATTGAACTAATTGCTTTAATTTAAGGGCAGGCTTTTTAAGTTGCAATTCAATGGTAAAGTAAAATGTAAGCAAATTAGTTGGATGTGCACTAGGCTTCTATTGTTTGTATATAGGAAAATAACTACCACTGTCCTCCTTATCTCGGTTGGTCTCTCTCCCACTGGACCGTCTGCCAGTAATAATAATATATAAGGAAAAAATTGGAAGAGGATCATATGCAATCCAATCTGCAAGTGTTTATTGCGACATGTTCGGGCAACACTGTGCCCTTCTCAAGGCATATTGAGAAAGGGCAATTCTACTTGTTTGTAGGATAAGGGTCTGTCCACTGAAAACTAACAGTGCCTAAGTAAAGCGCCCATTTAAATATGCATGATACCTTTTTATGGATTTTGTCTGTGTGCCATAGTTTGTCCGATGATGTGCTGTAAGATCCGCTTGGACAACATTGAATATTATGTTGCTGCCTTCCAATAGCAGGTATAGTCGACGTGCTGCCATCTCGAACATGCGCAGAGTCCAACATGCCTGCGTCGGACTCCACCCACCGTCACCCCTGCCTGCCCGGGGGGCTTAAAACGGGAACATCCCCGTTCCGGAATTGGATTCGTAGGTCGCGGACACACGCACGCAGCACGCACGCACGCACGCCGCACGCTAAGCACGCACGAACGCACGCACGCACACACACACACACACACACTCTCTATCGCGAGCGCGAGGCGCAGCGAGCGAGAGAAGCAGCGCGAGCGCGCGTGAGCGCGCGAGAGAGCCGAGCGGCGAGGCGCGCAGCGCGCGAGCGTAGCGCGAGCGAGCGAGCGCGCAGAGCGAGCGCAGCGCGCGCGCGAGCGCAGAGCGCGCGAGAGCGCGAGCGCGCGCGCGAGCGGCGAGCAGAGCGCGCGAGCAGCGCGCGGCGAGCGGCGCGGCGCGAGAGAGCGAGCGCGCGCGAGCGCGCGCGGAGCTAGCGAGCGAGCGAGCGAGCGAGCGAGCGCGAGCGCGCGCGCGGCGCGCGCGAGAGCGGCGGCGCGAGCGCGAGCGGAGGCGCGAGAGAGCGCGGAGGAGCGCGGCGAGCGCGCGAGGCGCGGGCGAGCGAGGCGCGCGCGAGCGCGCGCGGCGCGCGCGCGCGGCGGCGAGCGCGCGCGCGAGCGCGCGAGCGGAGCGCGCGCAGCGCGAGCTGAGCGCGAGCGGAGAGCGAGCGCGAGCGAGGAGAGGAGCGAGCGGGAGAGCGAGGCTCGAGCGCGCGCGGAGATGCGCGCGGCGAGCGCGCCGCGAGGATCGAGCGCGCGCGCGATAGCGCGCGCGCGCGAGCGCGCGCGCGCGTAGCGCGCGCGCGGCGAGCGAGCGAGCGCGCGCGCGAGCGAGCGCGCGCGCGAGCGCAGCGAGCCGCGCGCGCGCGAGGCGAGCGCGCGCTAGCGAGCGAGCGAGCGAGCGAGCGCGCGCGACGAGCGCGGGCGAGGCGGCGAGCGCGCTGCGCGAGCGCGCGAGCGAGCGCGATCGCGAGCGCGCGCGCGCGCGCGCGAGCGAGCGCGCGCGCGCGCGCGCGCGCCGCGCGAGCGAGCGGGGAGCACGAGCGAGCGAGCGCGAGCGCGCGATGCGAGCGCGAGAGCGCGCGCGAGAGAGCGCTGAGCGCTGCGCGAGCGCGCGAGGCGAGCGAGCGCGAGCGAGCGAGCGAGCGCGAGCGCGCGCGCGAGAGGCGCGCGGAGCGGCGCGAGAGCGCGAGCGAGCGAGCGAGCGCGGAGCGCGCGAGGAGCGCGCGAGAGCGAGAGAGCAGAGACGCGCTGCATCGCGAGCGAGCGGTAGCGCGAGGCGCGAGGGAGCTAGCGAGCGAGCGCGAGCGCGAGCGCGCGCGCGAGCGCGCGCAGCTCGCGCGCGCGCGATCGCGCGCGGAGCGAGCGCGAGCGAGCGAGCGAGCGCGAGGAGCGCGCGCGAGCGCGCGGCGGGCGAAGCGCGCGTGGCGGAGCGCGCGGCGCGCGCGAGCGCGCGCGCGCGAGCGTAGCCGCGAGGCGCGCGCGCGAGCGGCGCGAGCGAGAGGAGCGCGCGCGCGAGCGAGCGCGAGCGAGCAGAGAGCGAGAGAGCGCGAGCGAGCGCGCGCGCGAGCGCGAGCGCGAGCGCGCGAGCGATCGCGCGAGCGCGCGGAGCGCGCGAGCGAGCGAGGGGAGAGCGAGCGAGCGCGCGCGCGCGGCGCGGAGCGAGCGCGCGAAGCGCGCGAGGGAGAGAGCGAGCTAGCGCGCGCGCGCGCGAGCGAGCGAGCGCCGAGCGCGATCGCGGCGCGAGGCAGGCCCGGCGAGACGCCGCGCGCGCGCGAGCGAGAGCGCGAGCGAGCGCGAGCGATCGAGCGAGCGAGCGCGCGAGGCGAGCGCGAAGCGCGCGCCTGCGAGCGCGCGGGCGAGGCGCGCGGAGCGCGAGGAGCGCGCGCGCGCGCTGAGCGAGCGCTAGGAGCTGTATATAGTCTTTATCGATCTATCTAGGCGCTATCTCTCTTCTCTCTTATTGCTCTATCGATCTATCTATCTCTATCTCTCTCTCATATCTATCTACATCTCTCTCTCTCTCTCTATCTCTCTCCTTCGGGTTATATACACACACTCTCCCTGCTTCCCCCAGCCACAGAAATGGCTCTTACGTCTGGATTGGATATTTAGATCTTGGGTCTATCTACACACACTCTCCCTGCTTCCCCCAGCCACAGAAATGGCACACTTTATGTATGAACTCTCTCCTTTGTCTCTGCCAGCATTGTCTGTTTTACTACAGTTCTGACAATGCAGGAGAGGATCTGTTTACATAAAAGCACAGGGTCAAGTGGGCGGGACCAAAACGCATGGTAATAGCCTCATTTAGTAGTCAGCTCACTTCCTTATCCAGCACAGCTAAGGCCACACCCCCAAAAACGAATAGAACTTCTAGAGACTGCTGCAAAGGTAGGGAATGGAATTTTTTCAAAAGAAAGGCAGGAAAAGGCTTCTGGGGATGGGTACTACCTTATAATGAAAAAAAAAAATTTTTGATTTTGGTGAATAGACATACCCTTTAAACCACAAGGAGAGGAAGTAACAGTTCCCTATAATTACAGAATCTAACAGGAAATTATATTTTTAATATAAATATTCTTTAAATTTACTGACAAAAAGCTCACCTAAGAAGCCACGGAACTTCACCAAGCCCCCCCTTCCCCTGCGAGCGAGATTGGAGGTCGGGCCCCTGACACACCTCCCCTCCCACAGCTGTGTTTAAACAGCTGATCGCACATATTCAGTAAAGGTACGCGCAATGAATTTTTAAACAGCTGATTGTGCGTATCTTTACTGCATACACATGACCAGTTGTTTAAAAACAGATGATCGCAGAGACTCTGGAAGGGGGTCACAGGCACTCTTACCTCCCAACCCCCGCGCCGTCGTAGTTACTCAACTGCACCTAAGTTCTGTGAATTTACATCTGGAAGATTTACAAATCTTATTTTCTGTCCTTAACACGGTTACTTTTTCATTTTTATTATCAGAGCCTAAATAAACCCTAGAACCATGAGAACTGAGTACAGGTAAGAGAATAGGTTTATTCCTAGATAGGGGTGAACAGTGATCAGCGTTAGTATCCTTGGGAATTAGTTTACGGTCCGTCGTTCTATTGGTTCCTGCTCGTTAACATGATTTGCACAGTCTGGTTATTGCAATTTCCCTGGTGTTGAGAAATGTGCAGCCCAAGGGTCAAATCTAATCCAGTAAGAGACAGAGACAGAGCAATCTCTCAGTTACCGTAATGACCCCGTTGGAAGAGAATCGAACGTTCGGACTCATTCGCACATTGGCTTCTTTCCAACCACCGTAAACAAGTTGTTTTAACACCTTGAGCTGTAGCAGACTGAATGATGGAATAATGTAAGTGTTGGGAGTCGTTAATCACTTTTATGTTTTAACTCGATAAATAAAGAACTTTAGAAAACACAACACAAGAGATCAGAGGGCTGTGGTTATACGTTTAGACCCTCTAAACTAGACCCCTGTTCGCAGCCTGGGGTAGCGGGGCTTCTGGGAGCTGATTGAGAAGCATTGTGTCATGTGGGATCCCCAGCCCAATCAGCAAAAGTCTAATTGAAGCTAAAGGACTGAGGCTAAGTCCACACTACAACACACCCAATAGTGCACGCAATCAGGAGCGATTTCTGTGCTTTGTTCTGCGTCTTTGTAATTTAACATTATAAAAACGCACGCGTTTGTGCAATCGAGCAAAAAACTCGTTAGTGTGGCCAAGCCCTTACATAAGACAAATGCAGTGATCTGCGGGAACAGTCACCTAAAGCTATTTACTCGTTAACGCCAGTAAACCACGTAATTGTAGATTTTGCGGAAAAGTAAAGATTTCAGTTTGGATGGAACGTGTTTGATTTAAATGATTGTAGATGTTGGTTCTGCCCCCCCACAATTAGTTGTTTATTGCTACATTGGGTCCTAATTAAAAACCCATGGTATAGCATATTTTCAATACCGCGGGTTATCATAGAATTACCGGCGTGTGCGTACATTTACAGTAATGCCGTTCAATACTAAAAGGTAGTAAACATCTGTAATGGTATTATATAGGTGATTGTACAATTACAATCATGTTCGTAATTTTACAGCTGCAATCGCAAATGTGCGATCGCGGTCATAAATTGGCAATTAATAAAGTTGCAGTAACGCTACTTAGCGTTACCGCGCCTTTATATATAGGGCCCATTGCTTGAGTCCTGTACATATTATAAAAAAGATTCTAGAATCCCAATTGTGGGCAGTATTTAAAAACACAGTTATATAAGCTGGGTACTGTAATCATCTGTAATATTCTGTCTGTCATCTGTTAAGATGTGTATGTGATTGCCACATACACTAGAAATTGCTGCCAGATCCCTATAGTACAGTACAGAGAGTTGACCGCAACCGAGGGAATTGTTTGGTTATTACGGATCATTCCCAATGCTGTTCGACAACCTCACGAAGAAACATTTTTCCGGTACACAATTTGCCCCTTTATTGTTTCCGATGGTTTGGAAGGATAGAGCCATTAAGGCTCATTTGTATTTTATTTTTTGTTCCCCTTTTCCATATACTCGCTCCTTGGATGAACAATAAACTAAAGGAGTTATCAAAGGAGAACTAAGGTCAGAGCTAAATTTGCAGGTTATTCCTACCATATAGGCATTAGAGATGGGATCAAAGTCCGACATGAACCCAGATCCAACACGGAACCCCCTCAATTCCAAAATCCGACTTCGGAACAAATTTTCCAAGATTTTTTTTGATGATTTCCGAAAATATCTTCAAACGTTCCAAATCCTCGAAAATACGAACTGAGGCCACTTTCGAGTTTCAAGTTTCCCATGGTATTTTAGAAAATCTAGTTCTAGGCTATTTTCGATCATTTTTGAACATTCAAAAATCTTCGAAAATACAAGATCCGGAAATCTGAAAACAGAAGGAAACTATGTAGTTTTGGCCATCTCTAATAGGCATCTGACATGCTATGTATAGAATGTAAAAAGCTTCTAATTCATATAAACTGCTGCAATGTGCATTGCCAATTACTTATTTGTGTCTGATGACCTAATTTCCCATCGAAGCCTGTGAGAGCATTAAATCCGTGCATAAGAAAAAACAATTACAGCCACGGAGGACCACGACTCAACGGTTATTCTTGTGTTTTATTTGACATTTTTCAACCATTTTTCCTTTAAACCACCCCAGCTATGAAGATGTATTAAAGGACAGCTGTATTGTCTAAGCTCTTCCACACCTTAGTCTGGGATTTATCCAATCGGAAAAGACTCTTCTTGTAGAACTTATCTTCACATTGGTTAGGCCCTGGGGAAAAGGGGGGTGGAGTGAAGCAACAACCATACAGTTGTCCTTTAATTATTATTAATAAACTGTATAATGAATAAAATATATTGGTACATTTGCATGTCATGTGATTGTCAGTGGGATTCTGGGAGTTGTCATTTGCCTGCACGGGAAAGACAATAGACTGCAGGGGCCCATCCATTGGAAGGTTATTTATAAAGGCAAGATCTGAGGTCACTGAGGGTTGACCCTTTCTTCTCCTTTCTTCTTCCAGAAACGATATGGAGTGAACCAACATGCAAAGATCCTCCAGCCGTTTTACAGCACATTACTGTGTAATTTAGAGTTTAATATAGATGGAGCGTAGAAATGAAACGGCCATAAAGTTGTTTTATATCTTCCAGACAAGGAATAGGAAATGTGAAGGGCGAGAAATTATCTGAGAGTTGCTTTTAGAAGAGGCAAATTACTAAATCAATACGGAGCTATTGGAAACTCCTCCCTATAAATTCTCTATGTGTTAATGTATTTTACAGGGTGAATTTGTTCTGTCAGAACTAGAAACCTCTGGGGATTTTCAGCCTCTAAAGACAATAAGTTCAACTTTATTTAGAATTTCCCACCTGCTCATTTTATATCTATCCGGCCATTTTGAGCCTTGAAACATGACCGAAGGGGGTCTATTGACTAATGTATATTAGTGTAGCCTTGTGGGTAAATTGGGAGCCATGCTTAATAATGCTGGCACAGGGTGGGAAAATTATGGTTGGCCTCAATGATGGTGGACCCCATCAGATGAATAGGTAAGTATTGAGAAACGTTGGTTTGGGGGGGTTCTTCGTTTAAATATACATTTTTATTTTAGGGTTGGACATTCCCTTGAAGGAGGTGGAAGAGTCCTTCCAGGCTGGGCCACCTAGAGATTGGGTTTCTTGTTCTTGTGGTAGTTAAGTCAGGTTGAGGTCCATCCATGTTTCCAGGGGGGTAGGGGAGACTTAGAAAACGTCTCTGTAAAATAAAATACTTTCTAGAAACCCTAGAGAACAGTAATGGACCACTCTGGGTATATTTGTAATATTGTGCTCATGTATTATCCGTGTTTTATTTTGGACCTTCTGACTCCCGGACTCAAGAGAGGAGAATAGAACCATAAATACGTTTGACCGAATTCTCTTGCAGGATATTGCCTGGTTTGCTTCCCCTTGTGAACGTCAGATGAATTGGTTTAATAAAAGCCAAGCATATTTCTCTGCTGAAGAACACAGGATCCCGTTGTGTTCCTAAGGAATTCCATCATCAATTCTGTGCAGCTCTTCCCCAATCCCTGCAAGTGTACAGAGGCTTAAAGATTTACCAGAGGGAAATGTGCTGCTGTATAAGGCTAATAGGATTGGGGATCAGCCAGGTATGGTTTATATATATTGGATTCATAAAGCAAAAGCATGAAGGATTGTAACTATGGAAACACGGCCCAATCAATATCTGCAGATCTTTAGCATTTGATGGCCGTGCCATCCATCTTAGCAACTGACATAAATTTAGGAGCAAGAGTTATGTGAAGGTGACACAAGACGAAAAAAGAACACAGGTCATTAGAAATTCCCAGAATGCTTCGCCTTTAAATATACCGTAGAGGGAATTGTTCCCATTTAATTGCGTGAAAAGTCCAACCCATAATAGAAGGGTAAGAAATATTCAGCACACACATAGATACAATACACACTTGTATATATAGTACACACATATGCACAGCATATATGCAACACACACACACACACACACACATATATATATATATATATATATATATATATATATATATCCCTTATATAAATATATTTATATGTATGTGTGCACTATCTCACTATTACCATCTTAATGACCATCAGTAAATGTATATAAAGAACAGCACTGACTTATATTAGGTACAACACAAGATATACAAAATACATAAACTTACTTACAGAGCTGAGATCCCTATTTCAACATGGAATGGTCAAAATGGGAGGTTAAACCACACCCCTGTGTCTTGCCCATATGAAAGGAAGTACAGTAAAATCCAAAAACAGTTTCAGTCTGCTACACAGGATGTTATGTGTATTGTAATGGACATATACACCAAGGCTCCTTATATACCACCTCTATGGTAGGAGGAGAGAAAGTGAAAGTAGATTGTGGTGTGTGTTTTGGAGAGATATTGACTGCAACACCAAATCCTGTGTATAAGATCCTGTGTGTAAGACTCTGTGTGTAATACCCTGCGTGTAAGATCCTGTGTGTAAGATCCTGTGTGTAAGACCCTGTGTGTAAGATCCTGTGTGTAAGACCCTGTGTATAAGTGTAAGACCCTGTTTTTAAGACCGTGTATAAGATCATGTTACCATATGTTGGGAGGACAGATTATTGGACAGACAATTTACCTTATTGGATACAAACTCTGAGGTAACAGATAAGTGTACACCAACTTACGAGGACACACAATATACAGGCGTGGTCAATATTCAAAGTGGTTCACCATAGACAGGGACACCCCTGATTACTGCACGTTATGTGGGAACCTGTTTATGTGCACTGTCTGCTTTGTGCCAGACCACCAGAGTAACCTACTGGAATCCTGGAATAAAGCCCTTTTACTGACTTACAGACATTAAAAGCCCATGCTTTAGCGATTCCTACCCAAGGGTTTGAACATGCAAGTGATTCATCTGCCCTTCCCTTACTTCCATTGCAATTACACTATTGGTTTAGGGAAAGATTATTCAGATCCCAGGCAGTAGGAGTCACACTTCCAACGTCCTATCTGACAGCTATAATCCATAGAATGTCAATGGAATAAACCTGCAGGTCTGAGAATAGACCAGGCATTTCTGTTACAATGTGCAGTTCAAACCAAACAGCACCATTGGGAAACCTGAGACACCCCCTACCATATATAGATATCACTTACTGTCCAGCAAACAGCAGCTTTCCTTTTCTATTGAGAGGGGTGGGGTGAGGTGAGAGACCATCACATGTTTTACAAAGGAAGTGACATATTTCACTTGCAACTTCCTACTAACACTTCCTACTTCCTACTAACACTCAGAAAATGTTTTGATTCACTAACACTGTTGTCAATCTAATATTAAGCACACCATTGGATACAACATTAAAAGGAAAGTGATAAATATGTTCCTTTGTAAGCTTACATTGCTTCCATGTAAAACTTCCTAGGGTGTGCTAAACACTCCATTTTGAAGATTCCATTACAAAACAGGAGTGGGGACTATTCAAGTACTTTTATTTATTTATATATTTTGCCTTATTTACATTTCTATATACTTTATGTTATTACTACATATTTGTTAATATTGATATAACTATTTATTTAGTGCTTAAAGAGAATGTTCAGTGGAAAATATCAATATTTTAAAAAGTATTAGTTTTTTTAAAAAGTATATTATATGTACCTAGTTATTCTAGATATTCTCTCCCATTTTGAAAAAAATAGTTGAATTTCTACCCCTTGCTGTTCCCTGCTGTTGACATTAGTGAGCTGCCATTTCAGGTTCTAACAGTCCTTCTTCTTCCCAGAATGCACCACATCCTTGGAATGTTCCTAACAGTAATTTCCTAACAGTAACAGGGGTCCTGCAAACAGGAAGTTAGTATTTCGGAAGTATTTATTTATACACAGACAAAATGCTGAATGAGCAGGTTAAGGTTATTGGGATAGAAAAATACTGCTCTTTTTTACTAAAAGTCTATGTATTTCCACTGAACTTCCCCTTTAAACAATACATAAACACTGTACCTACAGTATGTATATTACTTTTACCCACCCCCACCAACATAGTACCTCCGAAAAACCCAATGTATTCCCCATGAATTTATACATTTATTTAGAATATATAATATATATTCCTGCCTGACAGATTAGCAAACTATAAAGTCATTTGTAATTTGGGGATAAAAGGGGTACTGATGATATGGCTGATAAAGCCATCGAATATGATGCAATTGGCCTAAAAATGACTGACATAAAATTTTTGCACATTTTGACAAAAAAAACAAACAATGAAGACCCAATTGCGCTGGGTGGATAATAGGGTCAAAATATTGACCTCTGTCCAGTGGCGTAACTACAGCCCCCGTGATGGCACGAGGGGGGGGGGCTGTGGGAAGACTGGGACTAAGAGGGCCTGACTAGTACCTTGATACCTTGTGAGGGCTGATGGCGCACATCTTTACTTATGTGCGATCAGCATGTTAAAAAAACAGGGATCAAGATACCAGTTAGGGGATTGTGGAGAGGAGAGGGGTATGTAGGGGCCAGGCAAAAAAGCTGTGGGAGGGGAGGCTGCAGTTTCACCCCTTCCTCTGTCTACCTAGCCTTACATTTCGTAGAACCTATCCACCACTGTCTAGTCAACATTTCACCAGCTACATTGGCACGCCCTATATGGAGTTCTATAGGAATGAAAGAGAGTCAATAGAAATTTAGTACAATGCTTTATTCCCAGGAGAGTCCCCGGAAATCTTTAAAGAAGCCAGGGTAGCCATTATGTCATAAAGTCAAGCATTAAAGGGAAAACTAACATCTGTTAGTGTGTAAAAACAGCAGTATAAAAATATTGTAGCCAATGCTAACATGTGTTAGGAGAAAAGATAATCCTCTTTTAAATATCACTGCCTGGCCCTGCTGGAGCTGTTTTAGATCAGCCTCTGTCCTTGGCTGCCCTGAATTCACTTCAATTCACTCAATGTGTTAATTTCTTATAGATGGAAGATATTAATCTGCATATTTCTTGTTTTCCCCTTGAAATAAAGAGATGAGATATTTCTCCAAATCCTCTGGTTTTCTGTACAGTAATCGTTGATTTGTGCCAGAACCTCCTGGGAAGTTTTGAGAGGACAATGTACAACAACAAGATCTTTTGGTATAGAGAAAAACCCTTCAATGCTCTCCCCTTGTCAGACTAGTGTAGATGTTCGTTACAGATAAATATAGTACAAATCAATTAAAATGAGCAAAATGAAGACTTAAAGGGGATCTAAAAGCAAACTATTGACTTTAAAGGGAATCTAAACTAAATAATATTACTTTGCCTCATCTTAATCTATAAATGGATCCTAGAGATGTACTAGAACCAAACCCGAGTTCAACCTGAACTTTAATAGTTCGAACAAACTCTGAATTTTAGAACTTCATAAACTACAAACTAGTTCGTGTTTTTTGAACTTGTGGACTTATTTTCGATAATTATTGAGAAATGTGATAATTATCAAATTCGTAACCCTCGAATGAAGAGTTCGAGTTCGGTAAACCTTGAATGTAACGTTCGGTAACCCTCCAATGTAGCCTTCAAAATCAATAACACTCAAAAGTAGCCTTCGATTTTGGTAACCCTCGAATGTATTGTTCGGTAACTTTCAAATGTAGCATTCGGTTTTGGTAAACCTTGGATGTAGCTTTTGATTTTATTAAACCTCGAATATATTGTTCGGTAACCCTCGAATATAGCGTTTGGTAAACCCTCGAAATGGCCATAACTAGGGATCCGAATTCGAACCCAAACCTGAGTTGACCTATATGAGTACTAACTCCAAACTATCCCAACTAGTTTGGTTTTTCGATCTTGCGGATTTATTTTCGATAATTATCGAATTTCGAATCAGTTACCCTCGAATGCAGCAGTCGAATTCGGTAACCCTCGAATGTAGCTTTCAATTTCGGCAACCTTTTGAATGTAGGCTTTGATTTCGGTAACCCTTGAATGTTGTGTTCAATTTCGGTAAACCTTGAATGTAGCGTAACCCTTGAATGTAGTGTTCAATTTCTGTAACCCTCGAAAGTAGCGGTCAATTTCGGTAACCCTCGAATTTAGCCTTCGATTTTGGTAACCCTTGAATGTAGTGTTCAATTTCAGGTAACCCTTGAATGTAGCGTTCGATTTTGGTAACCTTTGAATGTAGCCATTGGTAACACTCGAATTGCCCTCGGAAACCCGGCAATTGCCCAATCGTGAGGGAAGGAAGTGTTTTGGTGATTTGTACATGTTCCCCGGACCATTTTCCACGTCCCAGAGCCATTTACAGTAAGTTACCATTCCTATTTTCACTGTAATTAATCCAAACTTTTTCAAACTATTTAGTCCCCAAGTTCGAAAATGAACCAAACTTCAGGAAGTTCGGCTATTTCTAGCCATAACCCTCGAATGTAGCATGCAGAAACACGACAATTGCCCAATCGTGAGGGAATTTAGTGTTTAAACAAGTTTTAGTGATATGTATGTGTTCCCCAGACCATTTCCTGGGTGCCATAGCCATTTACAATAAGTGCTATTTTATTTGGAATTAACTAGAACTTTTAACTATTTGACTCCCACTGACTTTAATGGTTCATTTTATGATTCGGGAACTAAACAAACTTTAGGATGTTCAGTCATCTCTAATGAAAACCTGTAAGTAGCTCATACTTTGAGGTGTGCGTGTTGCTGCATGTCTTTAATCCAGTACTCATTTTGCACAGGCTAAGTATCCCCCTCCCACTCTTAACCGGCACCCCCTTTATCAGACATGACTCTGCGAGGGCAAGCATGCTCAGTAATCGCTATGAACCAGCAATGGGAGAGGGAGTTTCCCACAATGCATTTTACACATACCAACTGTCACCTCTAGCTGCAGTTTGTGATAGTAAGGCACTTGTTTGACAGCTGATATGTAAGATGGTTCAGATTGGATATGTAAAGAAATGGGGCAAATCAACAAAAAAAATCATACAGTGGGGGTGGGCAAGAGTGATAGTATAGATACCTTTTAATAGCGGGATTGCACCCTAAAAGGTGAACTAAACTCTTTACTCTTCGTAAACCTATTTCTCCTCTTGACTTAAGGTAAGTATTTCTCATATTATATACCCAGGGGTGAGGACTTAGCAGTTCAGGTATTTTAATAGGACAGAGGGGGTTTAAAGGGCAAGTTCCCCCCTAAAACTAAAATTTGCCCTAGTGCTGGCCCCAATGTGTAGTGTTCAAAAATCATAACCTTACTCCTCAGCTCCTTATGGTTCTCCTGCAGTGTCTATTCTTATTTCCAAAAAGTGAAGAGAACGGGCTGTCTGTGTGTCATCCGGGGCCTGCTTCTTACTTGTCCTCCTGAAGGACAAGTGCATGGGAGCCCAACCCTCTCCCTCCCTCTCACCCTTCGGATCCCTCTGTTCCTGTTCTTTTCTGTAGTGTAAGGAGAATTTTCTGTAGTGTAGGGCACCCAGCCCATCCCCAATCGCCATGTTAATTTGTTTAAAAAAAGCCTCAGTAATAGACTTACCATGCTTCATTCCCTCAGCTCTCTCTATAGCTGGCAGCCGGGTCTGTGATTGGCTGACTCTCCAATCACACATGTGACTGCCAGTCCAGTCCCTATTGCTACTTCAAGGAACAGAGTAGCAATAGTGTCAGAGAGCCGAGAAAACCAATGATGGTAAGTTGATTTTTGGGGCTTTTGTTCTACTTTTAAACCTGGAGGTTGGGGGTGGGCTGGGGTACGCAACAATACAGAAAAAAAATATTTGGGGGTGTAGATATCTCAAAGGGTTTAGCTCTCCTTTAAACATCCCAAAAGTTGTTAAGACCAATGTCAGAGAAAAGGGCAGAACTTCTAGTGACATAACTTTCCTTTCCATCACTGGTATCTTCAACAATATTCACTTCTGGAAGTTCTAGGTCACCAATCCTTGTTGCTAAATAGCTGCCTTATCCAGGGAAATAACCCTCACTTCTTACTTATTTTTACAGCTGGACACATAGGACATATAGCACACATAATGTTTACAGGGTAACCCTTTTGAAATAAAAAAATAACAAAAGTGTTATAAAGATGATACCTTTATTGGCTAATTACCTTGAAAAAGGAACTACAATGTTCTGAAAGCTTGCTATGATTATCTTAGCCAATAAAGGTATCACCTTTATTCCACTTTTGTTATTTTTTTATTTCAAAAGGGTTACCCTGTAAACATTATGACTGGCTAACACGGTATTTTCCATAGCACACATAACAAATAGAGTTACTATAGAGTTCCTATAGAGTTACAGAAGCTTTAGATCTTGCTAAATTAACAAAGAACAAACAGAACAATGTAAACTTCCCATTCCCATGTTCATATCTTCTAATAATAACACCACAAGAGCGCCAACTAAAAATATAAAGGGATAAGTTACATGTTTACTGTAAAAATGAGAATCTTTCCAACCACATGAAGGTGTCGATTATATGGTTTTACAGGTTCTTAGTGACTGTAAATCCAGAAGATAAACTATATTGTTCCACGGCCCATTAAGAGGGTGATACCTGGTTCAGGTTTTATGGGGCAACATCTCTTTAAACCTAGAAGGGGTTCACTCGTAAGTTTGAGATGGTGAAGTAGGAATGTATGTTCCTTCACTAAAAATAGCTTGAGGGAGATATTAACAAGGAGATTCAATAAAAGTCAGATCTTATTTAACATTTGTAAGCTTACATCTGATTGGTTGGGCAAAATTAGCAACATTTTAAATGATAAGAACCTTTATTGAATAACCCTGTAAGTGTTTAGCCACGGATAATGGTAATTACTAAGCAATCACATATTGCAATTGCTGACAATGAGATGTCATGGATGATTAACGAATAAAATATTAGATAATCAAGGTTATTCAATAAAAGTTCTTAGCGTCAAAAATGGTGCTAATTTTGCCCCAACCAATCAGATGTTAGCTTTCAAATGTTAAATAAGATCATATTGGTTGGGGCAAAAATTAGCACCATTTTTAATGAGAAGAACTTTTATTGAATCTCCCTGTAATAAGACATTTCTATTTTTTCACAAAACGGGATGGACTGTGGCAGAGATGTGAGCATACTAATACCAATCCCAAACTGTCACTTCCTACCTCCTGGGATGGACGCTTACACGAGTGGTGAGTCCTACTTGTGCAATAAAAACAATAAAACATATTTAAAAACGGGAGGATACATAATGAACAGCACCAACAGCAGCAGCCTTGGCCATTATTGGACACTCTGTGTTTCATTGAGTTGAATAACACAATTGTATAAGTTATGGTGCCCATAGACGCAAAGATCGTGGTCATACGATATTGGGATATTAGATATCGTATGTTCGGCAGATCATGTACATTTTCCTATCGGGCCAGTTGAAGTTTCTTGTTGTGTCTATGGACACCATCAAATAGTTGCTTGAAAGATCCCGTCTAAACTAGAACCCTCCCAACCCTCTACTTCGATTTTGTAGGAGGAGATTTTTCTCTTATACGAGAACTAAAGGATTAACGCAACCCCCCTCCCTCCTTATTCCCAGGTAATCATCAGATTGGGAGAAATCATACGTCAATATTGCAGCTTCGATCCTGCCCCCTACACTGCGAGGGTGAGAATGGGGTTGTGCCACCTATGGGAAAATTTGCTTCTTGATGATTGTGTCTTCCTATAGGCATTCCTACCTGCTTACTAAAGGTGACCATGACCTAATCCTAGGTACAGCAGAAGGGAAGGGGTTGCATTAAGCCTTAAGTTCCCCTTTAAGGATGCACGGTTATGGTTGAATAATGTGAATTATTGAGTATGATGGAGCCGGACATCATTTTCATCCCTTTTCCATATTTTGTCTCCTACATGCTGTGTTTATTTATTATTCATTATTATTTGAATAATAGTGTAGCACAACATGAGTTCTTCGCTATCTCTCTGTTATCTAGAGTGCACTTGTCTGCTTAGAGACTGAGCTGTACAGGAACAATCCATCACTGACTTCATCTCCGCAATGTGTCTGTGACCTTTGCAACCAGCCGCTCAATGCTCTTTAATTTTTTAGTATTATCTACTGGAGGTTACTGACCTGGGCAATAATGTAGGGAATACAAAATAGAAGTGTTTCATGCTGCATGCTAGCAGAGAGACAGAACTATTAAGTTGCGTCTAAGTCCTGTTGGGTACCTCTGCACCTCTCTTCTTTATCTGCAACTGTAAACAAGGCAACCATTAAATAACAATAATCTTCTTCTCCAGATGGTCCATGGGAATGAGCTGCTCCGCCCACATCTGTTGCTCCAATCACCGTTACTTCCATCTTCTCACAACTCATAGGCCGTACCACACCAGCACAAGTGTGTAAATTACAAGTGCCCCCTACTTCAATGAATGGCAAAGGGGGGGAAGCCACCTGACCCCAAACTTGGCCCCTAACCTGCCTATTACTTTCCCACTGGACCACCGCCCACAAATTGCTGTGACAACCTACTAAACAAAACCTTATCTTGCCCCAACCTGGCTTGTCACTAACCCCCAGCAGCCCCCAATGTGAAGATGAAAATAAATAAAAAAGGGATACCTGAAACCAAAGTTAAATTTGCTGCACTTCCCTGCCATGTTCTATGCTCCCTAGCTAGTCCGTTAGCCCCATTCTGGCCCCATTTAAGTCTATGGAGCTGGAGGTGTTACCGGAAGCAGGAGAGCTTGGGAAAAAGAGGAGGAACCATTCCCACAAACACATCTATTGTTAGGCAACTGATTTCTAGAACCGTAGAGGAAAGTGCATTACAAAGGGAGACTGTATTCAGTCTTTGCCAAAAGTGTAAAAAGAATAACATGAATAAACCTTAAAGGATATCTATACTGGAAAAAAATATATATCTTAAATTGCCCATTACTGGAAACTATAATTCTTCAAACCTCCATTGTAACATTTTATTGGTTGATCTGACCCTTGTTTCTTTAGATATTCAATCTAAAACATCTTAAGCTGTCAATCAAGTGTCTTGCTCTCATAAACCATTCTTCTGTGAGCAGTTTTGCTGAAGCTGAAATGGTGACAGAGTTTTGACAGTTGGAATGCTGTATGCTGTGTGCAGGCTTGACAGTTGGTTTGTGGGGGAAAAGTCAGGTCAGATGGAAGTGGGAGTGGTTAATAGAGGGGGATATTGCTCCTGAGATAAACATGTGCTGGATTGAAGGCATGCAGCAACACACACACCTCAAAGTGCTACACATATTTATTTATAGATTAGAGATGGCCGAACTTCCTAGAGTTTGGTTCATTTCAGAACTATAGAACTTTAAATAAAAGTTCTATAGTTCTATAATTCCAAAACAGACCCATTAAAGTCAATGGGGGGGGGGAAATTCTGATAAAATACAGTTAAAATAGCAATATTAACTTACTTTAAATGGCTTTGGGACATGGGAAATGGTCTGGGGAACACATACATATCACCAAATTGGAGGGTTAGTGAACGCTACATTTGAGGGTTATCGTCCTATTTGAGGGTTAGCAAACACTACATTTGAGGGTTATAATCCAAAATTTGAGGGATAGCGAATGCTACATTCAAGGGTTATCGACGTATTTGAGGGTTATTGACGATTTCGGTGGTGTCCAAACGCTGCATTCCATGGTTATAGAGTGCTAAAGTTGAGGGTTATCGATCCGAAAGTGCAAGAATCCTCGAATTTTTGATAATTAACAAAAATATGTCAGTGAGTTTGGAAAACCCGAAAATTCGTAGTTTGGAGAGTCCTAAAAAGCCTGAGTTTGTACGAACTCATAAAACTCGACTTCGAGTTCTAGCCCATCCCTAATTAAGATGAAAACATCAGTTTATTGTCCCTTTAAAGCAAAGCTACAGGATTCTGTAAATGTCTCCGATATTCTGGTCTGAAAGAGCCACAATAACAATCATCACCTAGAAAACCAATTATGGGTTTTTGGCAGTTAGTAATACATAGATTTTTTCCTAAAGGAAATACTTATTCTGTTATCGTAATGCATTAAGTATCTTACTGCATTATTAGTCTCAGTTCCAAGCTTTTTTTTTTTTACAGATAAGGTCAAAAACAAATTAGTTTTATGTGCTACAGCAATACAGCATCCATAACTGACCACATTTGCAGAAGACATTTCCAGGAAAGCTTTGCTGCTGTCACGTGCGCTTTGTGACTAGTGGGTACAGAAAATTACCAGCAACAAAAAGTGTGACCTCTAAATGTAAATTGAAAAATGAAGCAGAGGCAGACACCCATGAGATTTTCTCCACAGTAACAAAAATACTGATACTAGTTTTATTTTTGGTTCCATGATGAAGGATCATTATTGGTCATTACTGATTACATTCCTTTATAAATACTGCCCTTAAACCTATCATTTCGTCCAAGAAGAGACGTGGTGATGCACAGGATTTAACTAAATCTCCGTACACCTATGCGACGAGTATTAGATATTAAAGGGACAGTCTTAACGCTTCGGGTTGTGGAGCGTTAAAGTCCCGCTCCTTACCTTTACCCGATCCCGCGATGCAATAACTGACGTAATCTCGCTTACGTCAGTTATTGTATCGTGGGATCGGGCTAAGGTAAGTAACGGGAGACCCGATATTGAATCTCCCCCATAGTCTAGTCTAGTGCACTGGCAGAAAGTTAGAAGGGTACGTACCAAGCTAATGGCATACACTGGTTGATTATTTTGCCTGATTACCCACTGCAACTAATATTTTGGCCAGTTGGGAAATTTGTGATTGTGGGTCAAATTATTGGTCATGTATCATCACTTCCTGATCAACATACTGCAGATGGGTTTATCAGTCGGTCAATTGGAATATCGCGCTGCAATCGACCCATATTTGCTTAGAATAAAAGTGCACGGATACTAATCTGGGAGTGCACAATAACAAGCTAAATGTGCAAGACTACCAAGTTAAGATTGCACACCGGTGTATACTGGTATACTGGTAATAATCTAGGGCTACTTTCAGACGAACAGCAAATGTAGTTCGATGAAAGTTTACTGAGCGGTTCACCACTAGAAGAAAGCTCAGGTTTGTGGTTTGTCTGAAAGTAGCCTAAAGCCCATACAGACACTAGATTAAATTCAATTATTTAGGGAAACATTTCCAAATGAGTCTAAGGGCTAGGCCACACTGCCACGATTGTTTTGTGTTTGCGCATGCGATTTTTTTTACACAGCAATCACGGCAACACATGTGGTTGCGCTTGTGTTTCCCTTTGCGATACGCAATTGCATGCGATCACCATTTTAAAGCACAATCGCATCAAAGCACAATCGCAAATGGAGCGTTTCTGGCGCAGTGTTGCCGTGCCCTGAGAATATAGTTTAGTCAACCACTTTTCCATATTGCTAAATGATATCAGATGACCACGACAACAAATCAGTACCATCAGTATTTCCATTTGGTTATTTGTATCTACGTCACTTCCGACATACCTGGGAACAAACCCCAGTGTCGGTAATGCTAATGATGTTGTCGTAGATTTATTAATATGCCCCTTAATGTCAGTGAAAATATCTGCTGCCATCCTACAGGACCCAAATATCTACCAAATATCCAACTGTTCATAAATCCCAGATAACCATCAATAAACTCTGAACTAGGATGCAAGCAATAAATCCTGTAAAATAATCTCCCACCAATAGAATATTATTGGTTTAACCTTAGATTCATTTTTGGTCTGTTTTAATGCATTTTTTAAAAAAACAAAGATTATAAAATCAATTAAATATGAAGCATTGAAATGACACAAATAATTGAGTATAAAACCCATTCCCGCACATACATTATAAATGGACACTGAATTCTAAAGTGTTCCTAATAATATTTAATATTGCATGGTTCAGTGGGAAATGTAAGTTTGTATTAGACTTACCGGTCCGCGGACAATATAAGAATGTGGAACACTTAGAGAAAACCACGATCACTTCTACCGTCAGATGTTGCTCTTAAAGTTTTTTTATTTTCCTAATTTAAAAGAATTCCCAGTCCCCGTTAATAAAGCAAGCGTGCAGAGACCAGCTCCACTAAGGCTATGGCTTTCTTCTCACACATGAGTTAATGGTGACAGCTGATTTTATTTTTGAATGCATGCAAAAAGGTGGAACTTCTAGTCTATTTTTAGGGACTGAGCCCTGTAAGCGAAGTAACTGAAGTCTATTACTAGACAGTGGAAACCTGCCTGTCAAAAATCTCTTCCCTCTATACATTTCTACAGGGAATGTAAACAATCTATTTTAACATGTGGTTAACTTGCATCCTGACGGCAATGAAAATGTGAAAAATAAACAAATGTATTTTATAATAATCTTGTAATTATCTCCTAAATCATATAGATACGAAACAACGGAACAGCTATAAAAACAGTCTCAATGGTTAATAGAGAAATCTGAAACCGAACCATGGTTTTCAACATCTGAAACTTAATACCCACAGGCAGTATGTCAATGTCCTGGTTAATTCCAAAAGAAAAGGTAGCACAGTGTATTGCGTCCACTATACAGAACTGGACAGAAACAATACTTGGTGTTCAGAGATTCCTTTTTACTAAATGTAGTGTTGAGACTGGAGATTGAATTCTGCTTAATATCTGTGAAATGTCACTTAAATACAAACAAACCAAACAGCTGCTAGCTTATCCATTTTATTTAAAATTATTGTTAACTCAAAAGTTAGATTAACTTTCTTATTAAAGGCCAATAATTCATTGAAAGGGTCCAAATCCACCCCCTCTACCATTAAAAGGAAAGTTCAGTGGAAAATATAATAATTTTATAAATATAATCATTTTTAAATTAGGCTTAGTTTGTATTATGCATACCTAGTTTTTCTAAATATTCTCTTCCATTTCGAAAAATCAGTTGAATTTATACCCCATGATATTTTCTGCTGTTGACATTAGTGAGCTGACATTTCAGGTTCTGTAACGGTCCTACTTCTTCCCAGAATGCACCACATCCTTGGACTGTTCCTAACAGTAATTTCTACTGATTGGCTGTTGGATGGGTCAAACATGCTCAGATCTCTACTGAGCAACTGAATCAACCCAGGCTCTGGGTCAAGGACAAGACCATAATGGTCTCTACTAGGGGTCCTGCAAACAGGAAGTCAGTATTTCAGTTCCATTTATTTATACACAGACAAAATGCTGAATGGGCAGGTTAAGGTCATTAGGATGGAAAAATACTGCTCTTTTTTCTTAAAAGTATATGTTTGGCATTGAATAGTGGCACTGAACTTCCCCTTGGAAAGGTTTGTTCCTTTGTCTACTTCTAAGTTAGGCCTGGGCCAAAGGATAGAACATCCAGCAATTGGAACTTTCAATTAAAATTTTCTCATGATTGAAGATAAATCTAAGGGGTGAGGAACAAATAGTCATTGTCCTGGGTAGTCTTAATGGCAGAGATATGGGTTTACCCAATATTGTGACAAACAGAAAAATCCATGCTGTAAAAAGTATAGGCTACCTGCAAATCAATCCCCAAGGGTTTGGCCTGGTATATGAAAGTGTCCATGTTCACTTGCCAACTCCCCTTGGCACTGAGAGAATAACCCAGAATGCAGAGCTTTGTTGGCTTCAGTTATCCAAACTTTGGTGCCTTTTCAGTGGAGAATTTCTGAATTATAAGTATAAGACAGTGATCCTATTTTATATTAATGCTTTTAGTTCTCCCTTAAATCTGTTCTGCATGAGGAAGTGAGCTAAAATCCCTCAACAGCAATGTAAAATGCTGACATCAAATTATAATAAGCTCCTTGTTGCAATTATTGCTGCTACAGTTGTTCGAGCAATGGAGTAAAAGGGGACAGTTAATTATGCACATTGGTGATAGGCATGTTGGTAATCATTTAGAAATGGGATTTTATCTTTATCTGAAGATTTCCCTGATTCTTACATTATTTGATTAAATATCAGAAACAATTACATTTGACAAATCTGTAATATTCATGGAATCTTATAAGGGGCTTTATTTGCTGTTTAATAGATATTTCATTTTATTTATTTCTTGTTGGAAAATAGGAGGGACAGTGACAGTCTTGCAGGGGTGGGCAATAAAGCACCATAATAAGGGAGTGTATGTAATTAAAGGGCAACTATACAGTAAAAATAACTCATCTTAATCTATAAATAAATACATGTAAATAGTCCTGACTCTACAGTGTGTGTGTACTTCAATCCAGTACTTGTTTTTCTCAGTATTCCCCCTTCCGCTCTTAATCTGACATGACTTTCTGTGAGGTCAAGCATGCTCAGTAATCACTATGAGGCAACACTGAGAGAGGAAATTTCCCACCATGCAATTCAAACATACCAACTTTTACCATTGCTGTTACAGCAAATTGCACACAGAAGTGTTTATGATAACAAGGCACATGATCAATAGCTGTAATTTAAAATGCAGATTGTATATCTAAATAAATACAGTACAGATCAGCAAAAAAATATCTAGTTGGGAAGAATTTGCATAGCTAGTAATAGGCAATAAAAAAAAGAAATTCCGTATAGATTTTAATTCACTCATTCTTGAGATACCTGTTGGGCAATGTGGTGGACCTCTACCCTTTATCAAGCCTCAAACGCTTGTCTATAAAAATGAACTGTTAGCCTAAAATAAAAAGGTATCACCATGCACTGCAGAACAAATCTTTGTATTATGTACTGCTGGACTAACATGGCTTATCCGGATGTTAAATATGTCTGAGAATATTAAGGGCAATGAAAGACAACTGTGTGTGACAGCTTTAATAAACACTGTGGAATACCTAAGTGTATCGCCCACTCCAGAATCACACCAGAATTCATTGCAGGCTTAAAAATGTAACAGTCTTTAGACCAAAAGGATAGGGGAGTCAATTAAAACTTGTCTTCAGGCTGCATCCAGAAGGTTGTCCCCAAATGCTGCCTGAAAACGCTATAATAGAACGGATAGTATACTGATTGTATCGCACAGCATCTGCTGAGGATCATAAGGAAGGGTTTTGTTGAAATTAAATATCATCTCTGTGATTTGTGACTTGTTAATTAGATAAAATATAATTAAAGCAGTTGGTTGCTTCCTCTATTAATATTCATCTGCATAAGGCTGGGGGGAAAATTATGGACGTATTTAAAATTCTAGCCTACCTGAAAGCAAAAAAGAAGTACTTTGAGGTCAGGTGACTTTGGAGACGTGATGTGTGTTGTTATCTGCCACAATATAGCTTTGAGTTTTTGTGCTAATTAATAAACTCATTTATTTTATTTTGGTTTAACAATGAACTATAGATAACATGCATTTGATTGAACTTTTATGAATCTTACAAGACAACGCCAGTACTTCTCTCTTATCTTTCATACAAAGTATATCCCTGGATGTAGAAACAAAATCGGCTCACACATTTGGGAAATGTAGGTTGGACTAGATAGACTATGCTAATACTATACTGTACTATACTATATTACAGTAGTTACATGGAATAAAACACCTACGTTTATTTAATAAATGATAGTGCCCACAGTGAGAGGAAAGGCTTCAGAACTAGCTTTAGAAAAGATTTATCTTACACAGCATATCATGTCACTGTCACAGACTCAGACAGTCAAGACAGACAAAGAAGTGTAACTTTACAAGTCTATAACTTATGATCCAGAAAAAGCTAGCAACATCATCCTAGGCTTGTTTGGAAGGGATGAGAGAACTCTTTTAACACACTTGTATTGTGTAGTTATATGAAGACCACAGTTACCCTTTAAGCAGAGTTCAGGATCCAGGGAAAATTGTTCACTGTGTTCATTCAATAAACATAGTTTACAGTTATTGGAAAGGTGATCAGAAATCAATTTTTGACCGATTAAATGAAAGAGATCGAATCAACCAACAAATAGTTATTAGTGTTTGGCCAGTTTAAGATTGTGGATTAGTGATGAAATTCCCTTTTCTGTATATTTTTTTAAGTTTCAACAGAAACTTCTGTGTCTGGTTTAAATTTTCTAACCTCTTGTTAACTTAAAATAGTTTCATTTCTTTACATCCTCTGACAGTTTTCTCAGGTTCATATATTTTATCTCCTTTACTGTTTCTTTTTTCATCTTCCCAGTGAAGTTCTTAGCTGCAATAATAAAACGATCCGCTAACGCCAAAGATTGGGTTTTACTCTCAGGACAATTGAACCTGATCATTAGTGTTTGATAAAACCATTAAGTTCCATTTATTGTGCAGTTTTGAGAAATTGGATGAAATTTTGTACAACCAAAATTTTGTGGGGAAACCTATGAAGGTCTATGGCAAATGGAAATTTTGCAGTTAACAGAGATTTATTTAAGATTTTATTTGCAATAATAGAAGAGTACAAAATACATAGGATGCTGGGAAATGGTATAAAGGGAACATTAATTGTACCAATGAGCACACTCTTTTTCAAAAACCATCTTTTAAAATTACTGTAGAGGTCAGATACACATACACACGTACACATGCTGCCCATTTATTTTCTCTGAAAGATCTACATATTAATTGGTAGATCCGTCTGGAGAAAACAAAAACCTGCATATTAATTAAGCCAAGATTTTTCGGTAAATTTTGGCAAAAATGATGGTTGTGGCAGAAATTCTGGGCAATTTTTTGGCCTGATTGACCAACAATATCGCACCTAGTGGTTGGTTGGGTGAAAATATTGGCTTATGTGTATCTTTCTGAAGTGAAACAGTATGCAACCTCCTAACCATATGTATACATACAAATTTATATTAAGATGCAATGTTGGTCAGTGGGCTGATTGGCAGGTAGACTGGTTGGCAAGCTGGCTGCTGGAATTTTCATACAAAATTGACAGTACTGTCTCTCCCTTCACTAACTCTCTGCTCTCCCTAACACACTACAACACTCTGTCATATATAAGCTGAGAAAGAGGGGGAACAGCAGAGGCTGGCACAAAACATAATTGTAACTGTCGTGCAATTATAGTATAAAAATCCATGACATTTCTCACATAATTGAAAAACTCACTAATTGAAAGTTTCACTGGAAAACCAACTTTTCAGCAAAGCTCGATCTCTACTGATATTTCTATTAGTCATCCATAATGCATGATCACTGTCTGTTAAGTACAGGGATATAGCCAAGAGCATCCTGTGCAGTGCAGCAGTATAGGTATAGGGGTCCCAGTGTAGGAGGAAGCTCAGTCACTGTAGCTCCTTTAGATCTCACCCTGTCTATTTTGCTGCTTTACATTTATCCTCCCTACGGGACAGCTTTCAACACTAACTTGCACCATGGCAGCTGTATTAGGGCTCACTTTTCAAGATGTGTGTTTTGGGAAGGAGTGAGGCTGGAATCCACCCAATGTCACTCTCAGTCCTGCTGCCCATTGGGAAATACTGTATAGTTTTTAAGGTAATTATATGTGACAAGTTTTTAATACCCCATAGATAGGAGCCGTCTGTCTTGCAAAATCTCACCCTTGAATGAATAAAAAAAAATCTATGTGACGTATTAGTAGGTGGTATTTGCTCTTTGTTTAGTTTACACTGAAGAGGTTGAAGCAATGAACATTAGATATACATGGCAAGATCTATGGTTTAAAAACTGTCAACCAAAATGAATGGTCGATCGGTACAGATGAAAGATGTTCTTATGTTGGTATTGGTTCTCTTTACTTCAAGTAGAGGGAGCTGGTATGACCATTCTCTGTATGGGTGCCCCAATGGCTGGTCCACATACAGAGTATGAGGGGGTTGGACAATTTTATGTTATGTTTGCATATTTCTTACAGACTGGAATCTGCTGGCATACAGTATATGTGATGGTATTCACATGTGTATGAGGGCTGTAACAACCAACAAAATTGCTTTGTGTAAGCTTCTTATTGGCCACACTAAAGCTAAAGGTTCGTACCCACATGCGATCACGGGTACCGACCCGCAACGCACTATGGGGGAGATCCAATATAGCCGTTTTTCGTCTAAAACCGATTTTTGGGTTAACATGGGTTTTAGACGTAATTTAGAGCACAGCGCCGTTTCCAAATGTTTTTGGAAAGGGCGCTGTGCTAACGATCCAAAACCTCCGCCGTTAAGGTTTGCACTACCTCGTAGCGCGAAACTTAACGGTAAAGGTTTAGGAGCGTTAATGTCGCGCTCCTTACCTTAGCCCGATCCCGCGATGCAATAACTGACATAATCTCATTTACGTCAGTTATTGTATCGCGGGATCGGGCAAAGGTAAGTAACGTGGCGCCCGGCTTTGGATCTCGCCCTATGTGTACCGACGGCTGTTTCAGCCAATAATCGTGCCGTGTATGGGCACTTTATCGGGTGAAACTGCAATTCGTTCGGGGATCGTTGCCCAACCAGCCGGGTGGATCTCCAAAAACTGAAAGATTTCTGTACTGACAGGCTGCCCAGCAGTGACCAAGCTTTGTTTAAATGGAGAGGAGAAGGAGTGAACCAGAAACCCTCTGCCATCCAGTAGAACAACAGGATCATTCCCCAACATTGCTAATGTGTCCTGCAGATCACTTAATGAGTTTGGTAAGAGGCTATACACACAATAGACTGTCAGATCGGTTGTTCGACAACATTATCTAACATCTGTGCAGTGTTTTTCAAAAACTTAGGTGACAGGTGAACTAATGGATATACGGAAAACTTTAGAAGAATTTTTAAAAGTTTCCACCCTCTTTCTAAAGGGAACTGATGCTGTGGTGAGCCTTGTATAATGCTTCTGTCAGTGTGTAAGCAGTAATAGATATGTAATAATTATATGGGTAAAGACATTAATTACTAGAATATCTCTCTCCCTATATTTTAAAACCCTTTTATCATGCCTGAATGAGTGTGAATTCCAATGGGATCAGGGTCACCAGTGAGATAATAATCCAATGTTTGTTCTACTCAACCATTTTCCCGTCTTATAAAGCATCTTTAAATTGGTCCATAATTTACTTTAAACCGCCAACCAATATTTAATTTTATGCTTTTTTTAATCTAGGTCAGGTTGTTAAACTACACCAGACATTAGAAAGCTAAATTGAAGATTTATCATGGTTCAAATAAAACTGCATATTTAAGGGGAAGAAAAGGTGTAAAATAGAAATGTGGTCTAAAACACATTTTCCTGTCTTAGCAAGCAGTTCATTAAAATGATATATCACTCACCTTTCTAAGCAATGGTCTAAGTAATTTCTAATCCTGTGTGAAATTAGTAAAACACATATATTAAGTTAGTACATTCTTTAATTAACCCTAATCTCCCCGGTCCCAGTGGGACTAACATGCTCAGTCGGCTTAATTTTGGCCATAAATGTAAAGCTGTCCAATCAGTGCTGGATGTGGGAAATGGGCCCACCATTACATATTAGACCAGAGCCCATCAGAAAACATTAATGGGTCCAATCAACATTCATCTTTCAATTTCTCACACAAAACTATCTATCTCTTCTCTCTTTTTTTTAATCTCTTTTCATCGGGAATGAAGCAGTTGTAAATGCTAACCCAGTATTCCTATCTCGTGTTATATTTTAATTAAACTTTAATTAACGTTTGACGTTTTGTGAATGCTTGCAGCTCTTGAGCTTCATATACACGTGTGCGATCGTGGGGGGGGGGGGGGCCCGCATGATGTGGATGCATGGCCATTTTGCCCGATAATCATGCCGTGTATGGGCACTTTTATTGGTCCGACAGGCCGGTGGATCTTCAACCGAATGGGCGTTTCGGACAGCAAAGTGCCCACATACACATTGTGCGTCGCGGCTCAGTGTATTAACCTTAATTCTCCCTGCCTGACTTTTACATAAACTATCACTGCACACAATGTTGCAACCCCTTCTACTGCTGTGCATGCTCATAACCAGCTTGCAACAGCAGCAGAGGAGGAACCTGCCGGTGAAGGATCGGGTATGTAGAATAATAAAGGGATGGGGGTGGGTGATTAAGATATATATAAAATATTGATTTGAGGGTAGACATGCCCTTTTGCCAATAAAATTATAAACTGTCAGTGATAAGACAAGCACATTATCCCTAGAGTGCAAGACGTATCCTGCAGCCTTCCTGGCTATGATTTTCAGTGGTTTATGGTAAGTTGGCCAGCCTTTCCTTATCCCATTTATAACCGCATTGTAATTAAACAAATTATATTTAGGATAACAGCTTAGATAATGTTACAGAATTGTGTTAATGTGCCCTGCACTGGTATTGAAATAAATAGAATTTCCATCTCTAGCTTATGCATATTTCATATTTTGTTCAGCTAGGAGCTAAGCACGCGGAGCTTCCAACCTGTATTAAAAACCTCTGTAAAGAACTGTTTGAAATCCTAATGTGATAAATGCTTCCTTGCATATATTAATATACCGCAAAATCTGAATGACTTATGAAGCACTGACAAAGCATTTGGGATGCTAATTAGTTTGCATTTAGTCAGTGCCCTTTTGTGTCTTTTTGATGTTTGTCCTTTACTGGTGTAATATTTGCATCTGTGTTAATTCCAAGAAAAGCAGCACATAGCCAGTGCATTAATACTTATGTCAGTACATGGAGGTGATACACACTTCTGTTTAGATGCACGTGGGAGGTCATTCTAACTCATGTAAGCTATTGTTTTTTGTGTCTAGCATCTAAGTAAGGACAACTACTTACTAGAAACAATTACAGCTGATTTCCAGAATATTGCCTTGTATGCAATACTGAACAATATCCAGGATTTTACTTGATTGAATTGAATGATCATTTATCAATCTATTGATTTATCTGTTGTATTCAGTTAGATGAACTGGACTTAAAATTTAGTTCTTGAAGATGTTTCTGAATTGAGAGATCTAGACTATCCGATTAGCGAAACGTCTTCAAGATCTAAAATTCAAATCCAGTTGATTTAACTGAACAAAACAGATATACCTTGACCTGGATGAATGAGAACCTTCACAAGCAATCCATTGATATGTGAATTGAGCATTACCTCAGTTTGCCACTAGGGGAAATAATGAGGCTTTGTCATAAAGTATGACCTTATGGACAGCACTGTACATTGGGACAGATAAATAAAATAATCTAGTTGACATTGAAATTATGCCATGTATAACCTGAGTATATCAAAGAGGATATAACAAAGTTGTGCCTCCTATTCCCACACATGATTTTATTGCTTCTCATTAGATCTTCTGCTTTGTAAAATGTGTAGATGATGAAGACTGGGGATGTGCCAGAATGCCAACTGAACCCCGTTTTGGATTGGAACTCCCAGTTCCGCTTTTGAAATTCTGCTGGTCAAAATTGCAGATGGATTTACTACAGTATATGGAATTACGAGTCAAAACCTGGTTTCAATGTTTTGTAGTTTTGGTGTGGAAGTTCCGAACGGAACCATGCCTGATTCAAAAGATCCCCTGGCATTTCTAACCCCAGCAGGATTGTTCATCACTATGGGGGACCCATAAAGTTGGGGAACAAGGACCCTAAATAGTTTGGACAGGGTAATTTAATTATTGCCAGACTAAATGAGTCATTCCTACTCATACACAATATTTTATTGTTGTCCCATTATGTATGGGTCAGGAATAAAGCTGACATCTAATAAAGGTTTATATGCTCCTTCCTGTTAAACCGGATTATGTACTGATATTGTGTATAAGAAGGGATTGTTCGGTGCAATGTGGTGGTTATGGTTGTAGTACAAATACCAGATTCTACAGACACATACAGGATCATTTCATTTCTCTCTGCCAGCCTGGGCTTACTGTGAAAAACATTTACAAATATAACTGGTGGTGTTATCAAGGAGAGCTGGTTGTGTTAGATGTAACAGACTCTATTTTTAAAGGGGTTAGCATGCACTGTCTGCATGATGTTAGTGGATATGAATAGAAATGAATCAGAAAATAATTTCTGTTTACACAATATGACGAGACAAATAAGTTAGGGTTAACCCATTGAGTGCAGGGGTAATGATTTGTAATGAGTGGGGGAATTACTGCATCTTGTTTATCTATTTCATGTATCTACTATTCAATTTCAGAAAACCTTTCAAACTCTTGAATAGCAGCTAATTACATCCTTTCCTCCTCAAGTCCAATGGATTCAGACAAGATCCCTGAACTGAAGTCTATAGAAGGATGTGGCCACCAACCAGAAGGCTTTTGCATACTAACCACCGAAGTAGCCAGTTTTCTTTAACTGGCAAGATCACCCTAAAAAAACTTTGCTCTAAATTGTATATTAACCCCCCCCTCCAAACCCCACTTTCGTGTCATTGCCATCTTCCAAAATTGCTCCTGAACTTTCTTAGTTGACTCAGTCACTCACCGTCTAGGTGCCGCCCCCTGCTCCTGTTTCAAGCTTGTTTCGAGCAAATACAGGAGCAGGGGGATCAAATATCCTGTTTGCTTAAACAATTCTGAGGTATGCTGTACAGTAGATGATTTGTCCATGTTATAAATTCAGTAGTGGTGACTAGAGATGGACCGAACCAGGTTTCCGAAGTGGATTTACACGGATCCACCAGAACTCGGACTTTGTGGATTTCTGGACAGTGTTTTTATTTTGGGGCATTAATACGTGTTCCCAGACCATTTCCCAGGTCCCTGAACCATTTACAGTAAGATTCCATTGCTACTTATACCTTCATTTTAGGTGATACTTTCTGATCTTTAAAAAATCTGCAAATTTGCCAGCAGAACAGATTTTAAGGTGTTAAGCCATTTTTTAGTGGAAGGTGATTAATTGAAAAAACCTGCACACACGAAAAGGAGTCATAGCCAGTGCCACTGACTTCATCAGCATTCCTGTGTGCATCCATATTGAATAATGAGGCAGGGATTTGTGACTATATAAAATGTTTACATTTGCCTAAAAGTAACATATAAGGGAGTAAAATACTTCTGGGTTATGCTCACATTTCAATGGAAGCCCTTAAGTAATTGCTATACCTTATATGAGCCTTTAGCAGCATTGCACAAGTTGAGTGGAAAAGAAATGTGCGATTTGTATACCAGTTTTGGCTTTATTGAACCATGGACCTTATTTGTAAATGTGCTTTTTTGCAAGTTAGCGATACTGCGATTTATCGTAATGTACAACAGTGGCCTTAAATGGAAGGCTGCAATTTTACATTCACACCGAATGCTTGTCAGTTACGGACGTTTGGTTGTAGAATACCATGTGGTAGTAAAATACCGCAATGGTATTCTATGGGGGGGGGGGGGGGGTAAATCTATGATTGTGGTCATAGATTTATGCTAGCGAGTGTATATTAATGATCGTTTCAACAGTTGTTAAAAGCACAGTATCGCTAAAATGCAATATTGCGTCTTTCTACTTATGGCCTCATGTCCAGGCCTCTGGCCTGCAGAGCATAACACTATTCAAGAGACTTCATCAGGTAGGTTAGGAAAAGCTGTAGCTAGAGCTCCTGGCAGGACCCATGCATAATGCAGTAACTCTGGACCTGCCTGTACTGTACTTTTGTCTCAAAGGACATAAAAATTAAAATATCTCCAAAACAGTACACCAAATTACTCGTTGATGAAGCAAGCTGGCTGACCATCAACAATGCCCAACCGTGCACCCATATACCAAGTGAAGAAAAAGTAAGGCCCAAGGAAATATCGTTTTCCAAGATCTCTGGGTCATTAGTGATTGAAATCCCCCCTTTAGCACATTTAACTTGGGAATTTTCCATTCTGCTTTTCAGGAGTCATCACTCTTCCTTTTAGGTTTTGCACCACATTATAAATAACTTTTTGCCCACTCCAGCTGTCATTGTGATACATCAAAGCCTTTCCACTCCAAGAAAGGTTCTTTATAGAGAAATGTGGTCTTCAATGGTAAATATGTATACAGGTCAAGAATAGAGATGGCCGGTTCGCGGACCCGAACCGGGATCCGCCGCGGATTTATCCCGTCCGCGAACGGCGGATTATTCCGGATTTTCGGCCTTCCGAACTTCCAAACCGCGGATTTTTTTTTTTTACGAATATTTTCGAAAATACGAGTATCTCCGCAATTACGAGAATCTGCGATCTTCCGGGACCAGGAAAAACCGAAGATCCGAATTTTCGTAAAAACGAGAAATTCTTGTAAATTCGAATTTTTGGGGATTATTTTCAAGACGGAGCAAGCCACATGACCCA